>VZTO01010494.1:57222-74954 GCA_013400615.1 Syrrhaptes paradoxus | reverse complement strand
GAATTTCAACAGTATTTTTCATCTAAAAACTGCTCCAAGTCTGTCATATTAACAGAAAGTGTGACATTTACATGAATGTTTTATAGAAATCCAGTACCTCAAAGATCACAGGACCACATGAAGGTATGTGTTATTGCCAATTAAGATGCAGTGACAGAATATTATCAACAGCACACTCTAGTTTTGCTCAAGCCTCAGCTCCAAAGTACCAGAACAGCCCTGTTACATTCACAGATGGCTTAGAAACTGTCCTAGAAAGTGATACGGGTTGGGACTTTTAACTGAAAGTCTGAGTATATTGATATTGTAAATGTCAGGTATTTTCTCCATCCTCCATTAGGTATGCCCACCAGATCCTTAGGTTTCTCCCTAAAGAAGCTAATGGTTGCAGTGAAAATATTTTATACATTAGATTGCTCAGCTTTTCCTTGCTTGTTCTACACTCAGTAGCAAGTACAAGTTAATGTGGCAACTAGCCAAAGAGATTTTTCTTTAGAAATGTGCCGCTAGAGAATAGCCTTTACTCTGAGGCAGACTTTTAACATTTTCACTGAAGACAACTGGCAATGTGCTTGAGGACATCTGGCAGGCAGACTTGTAGTATGTAAGTTCACTGTTCTAAGGCATAAATTTTAGCAAACTCAACTAACAGGGTACATTGCTTTCCTGTCCACTTTCCCCATAGTTCTTGGTTCAAAAAAAAGCAAATTGAAACAGATTTCTTTGGTCTGACTTTCTGGGGAATATTAATATGTTTTCCTCAAGTTTAGGCAAGAGCAACAGAACCACTGCCTCTAAATATAATTCAAACATCTTGGGAGAAGTGCTCAAAATCCACCAGAAGTGGTACACTGGTGTAACTCCTTTAACAAATAAATGAAAAAGCAGCACTTAAACTTGCACACAAGCTTATGAATTAATTTTTCTAATCCTACTTCTGTTGTTCAAGTAAGCAACCAAGAGGGAAACTAGTCATCTCTATTACAGAGATCTAAAGTTGTGCGGAAGTACTGGTTCAGTTATCTAAGCCCAATTACACTAATACCAGCTGTGATTCCAAGTCTTCATATCTCACAGCACCACTCCTTATCAATAGACTACTTGTATAACCAGAACGTGTTTCACAGTTCTGTTCCAAGTGGAAGAAGAACTTCAGCAACTTCTGAGTATAATTTTAAGTGGCAAATGTTAAGCTATATGCCAATTTTCAGTAATAGATAACTAAGACAGAACAACCTTTTAGTACCGAGATTCAGTATAATTTCAGATGTTCTTCCCTTACTTAGGAAATTGAAAGATATTAGCAATGGGATTTGAAAGAGACACTTTTCATTTAAGATTGTCTCTGGAACTCCAGAAGTTCAAGAGCTTCATACATTATCTGTTAGATAGGTCTTTCAATATACAATCTAAGCCTTTGACTTTCATGAATTTTCTAGTTTAACTGAATCTGTTATAGGGTGTACTGTTCTCATATGATGCAATTCCTTCATAGAAATGGGCATATTATAAAATCATACCAAAATTTAGTCCATACACTTAAGTGTAAGTTCTACTAGTTACTTTCTAAAGGCTTTACTAGCCATGTCAACAGGGGAAGGGATACGGTATATCAGTGACAGTACCCTTCCATGTCAAAGATACCTGACCAAAATTCAGCTAGTTGCATCAATGTACATGTAAGTCATTAGAAGGTCATTTTACTTCCAAGTGATTGAAGGTCTCTCTCACCCATCTCCCTGCCTAACTGTTGATTTTCTATGGAACAGGTATACTGTTGAAGTGCCAAAATTCCTTAAACCCTAAATACCTAAGTAAGCTAGTAAAGAAAGTTTCACTTACTGAGTCTCTGCAATCTTAATTTTAAGCAGCAACTAGTTTGGAAAGAGTTAGCTATAATCGTCTCAATGAATAAGGCTACATTTCCCATTATTAATGGGAATCACTCAATTTCTACACAAAAATTTGGCAGCTGCATACAGCCTTCAGAATCCCTCTAAGTATAGATGGCCCAAACCCCAATTACAGAGCCCACATAGTACATTACAACTCATTAAGAGGCTAAACAAGTTTTAGATACATACATTACCTTTCTAGAGCTGCTCTTCTTTTCTCTACAAATTCAGCAGATGAAGAATCTTCCTTGCCTACTTTAACCTTGGTCATGCCTATAAAGAAAATGGCATCATACTGATTTTATTTTATCATAAATAAATCATTAACGCAATCAATGTGATTAGATGATAAAGCTCACCTAAGTATATGTATTGAAATCAAATTACAATGAGAAACACTACACAGAAACAGAAAAAACATCAATACTGCATGCTGCATGGTTTTGCGGAATCAGCTCTGTGAAATATGCAATTTGCTGTAAATATTAATTGTGACTGAAAGTTATACAAAGCTAGTTTCAATTTGCATGTATGAAGACAATCTAAATGAACATCAGAGCCTTACTGGTTACTCCTGTTCAGAAGAAGAAAACACCTACCCAAATAAAGCAGAATAGGAAAACAAATCTCAGGTTATAAACCTATTCACCAGTTAGCTTAGTACCAGTATTTTCATTCTATTTTTTTTTTAAGTTCTAAAACTACAAGTTTTTTAGCCAACCAAAGCAAACTAACCAGGTCTAAAAAGTCTGAGGCATATGAACAACTACAAACTGAATGGAGAATAAAATTAGCAGAATAAAATGTATGCAGCTTTATATCGCTTCTGCTGCTCAAGTCAAGAGTGGCCAAAAAGCTACAATAGGAGAGCCAGGTTTATTGATGTATCGTGGTACAGGAAATACATTCAACCTCAGCAACAGAAGAACTCTAAAACTGTCAGACTGAGGTCAATATTTTTCATGCTCAAGACCCAAACTCAGAGAGTTTAGGAACCTAAGCCCTATCAAACCACCACGAAACACTGAACACACAGAATTATTCTCATTTCCTAAAACACAAGAGAGGTACGTTACGATAGAGTCCAAACATCTTATTTCTTCCTGTAATCTATTCCTGCTCTGTTAGTTCTGTGTTTCTCCAGCTAAAAGTTCTAAGTCTGAGATTCTAAATATGTACTCTGTGACCTGCCAGGTCAACAGATCCCAAAGTTCTTCCTCACCCAATCTCCCTTCTGGCTTTAGAAGTTTCACACAGTAACCCATGGATGGGAGAAACAGGAACAAGGAGGGACCCTTAACCTCTCAGTGAAGCCTTAATCCGATCGGCATTTTTTTCAAGGTATACTACACAGGGTAACGTAACTGTAAATCCACTAATTTATCTGTAAAAATCAAATATGTCTTTAAGTACAAGGATTAAAGTATTCAAACAAAGATGAGGTAATTCACATCTCATCTTTTAGCATTAGAGTATTACAATTCTTTAATATTTTACTGCAGAAAGCATGAAACGCTGCAGCTTAATATAAAAGATCCTTCAAATACGATAGCAACGTAAGTTCATAGTGAAAAAAACCTGAATACATAATCAAATGACCAATATGGGGAATTCCTAACTTGTGATGCTGACAGTCATTTCTATATATCATGTCAGGTTTCTTTCTCTGCTAATATAAGCCTATTTAAATGCACATGTAAAAGCAGTTTCTGAGGCCCAAGCACTTCAATCCCTCACAGGAAAGGATCCATTACTTAACAGATTATTTTCTTAAAAACAGAAAACGTGATTTTCCAACACGTGTTTGTATAGTAGTGAGACAGTTCGGATGAATGTCTCTCCAGCGTCTCCCACCCATCATCACAATAAAGTTGGAGCTTAAAACTCCAGGTGTTACCAACAGTGTAACAGAATGAACAGACTAAGGACTATTTTACCATACACACTGCATAACAGTGAATGTACATTTCATATTAAGACTTCAAAAATAAGCATGTGTGATATAAATACAACATGCAATCTTACTTTCAGCTGTTTTGCCAGCTCTCTGCTTTAAGATGCCTCATTTTAAATCAGCCTAGAATCTCTTATTTTCTCCAGAATTAGAAATGTATGGACTATACATTTTTTGACAGAAATTAATACCACCTGTGCTCTAAAGTTCAAGTTTAATGCGGGAGTTTCATGCTCTTTGGAAAATGTCCTACAGAGTCTGTGAGTTTTCCCAACTTACCTGTAGCTTAAAGTCTGTATACAAGGATCTGAAGTGACAGCCAGTGCTTTCTTACACTGAAGTGAGTCCCACCATTTTACACAGTTCCATGTGTATCAATACTTATATTGGTTTTGTTCAAGAGGTACCTCAAATCCAGTCCGAGCTTTGTCTTACAGATGAATTTGACTGTGACGCAAATACTATATTTCCATGTAATTGCACACTGTCATAAATGCCTTAAATGTTGTATCATCCAAAGGACATGATTAGAAGCCTCCAAGCCCTGTTAGCATTTGTAGTTAAACTTATTTTTGTAACACAAAAAGTTGGTTATTACAGAATCACACATTACTTTCAAGAACTACTGAAAATTCAGATCAAATTTTCAGTCTTACAGACTGAAAAATGCAATGCTATTCCAGAATTAAAAGCATGATTTTCCCAAGCTTTCTGCTGCCTGTGTTTACTCAGTCAGCCTATTCCTACTTATATAAGAAGCTGCTGCTCTGAGTAGCTTTACAGGCCAAACTACTGAAAAAAATGTCCTACCATTCCCTACACATTAAACAGCTTTCTAGGGTCCAATCACTGATTTATACACGTAAGATTAAAGATTTCAACAGGTTTTACTGTTTGTTATGTTTACTTTTTTTTGAAAGAACCTCCACTACTAGTTCATTAAAATGATGTTGCTTCAATGCATCAGGCATGTTTCTTAGTTCATGGAGAAAAGATCTGGTACTTCAAGGCATTCATGAAGTCTAGCATCACTCAGAAGTATTTTCTGAATTAAAATTTAGAAGAAGTAACTAACAGTTTTAGCATTTACCACGACCAAAACAAACAGACTGAAGTATTAGAGAGATGCAGTATGTATGAAGCTCTGTATAGTGCAGGCAACTGATAACAGCACAAGTTAAAAATAAACTTTCATTTAACATCCTTGTTTTGGTAGACTAATCAACTCTTGAAGGCCAACAGTGAAGAAAGAAAGAGAGATAAGAAACAGAAGGCTATGTATTAAGACAAATGTCCTTATTATCAATGCTGGTCTGAGTTAGGAAGAGGCCAGTGCATATCTTTCCATTTAACCTGAACTTTAAGCTTAAAAATACAGAACAGTAAGAATATTGAATAGTTTGGACCACCTGATAAGGAGCAAAGTAATATTTGTGCAGAAAAGTATTTATTTTACAAGTCCAACAGATACCGAAATACTTAATTTGTATTACAGCATTTAAGTGACAATCTTAGGGGAACTACACTTACCTACAATACTTTTTTCTGGAGCTGGAGGCACAATGTAACCAATATGCATGTACTTTGTTGCTAATTTGCTGTGCAAGCCAAGAAAGTCACTGAATCTTCTTTTAACAGAGAACTCATTTTTGTGGAACATTGAAAGCGATGTCTTTAAAAAAAAATAATTATGAATTATTGATCCATCTACTCAGCTATGATACAAAGTTATCTGCAAATATTTGTTGCACTAGTTACCTTTGTTGTTACTTTGTATGCCATATAAGCATTCATGCCATCTCCTGTAAGAAAATTAAGATACTTATCCTAAGGCAATTTATTTAAATCTGTCCATACACTTTCTGTTCCAAAATACTCATTAAATAGCTTTCCATTTAGAAACTAAAAGCTGCGAAAAGATAATTGACTAAGAAATCATGCTAAAATCTCAGAGTAGTCTTCAAAGGATAAGAGTCTACCATCTGAATTACTAGGCTCAAGGAACTTACCAACTTTCTCTGGGTCTGATACATTGATTTCTATATCAAACAAATCTCCATTTGCTTCCTCTTCAATCTAGGAAAAAGATATGTCATATTTAACAATGTAATGTGCATTCATATTATGTATGGTTATAAGGATAAAGGTATAGAGGAAGGAAAAGTCAGTATGTTTTCATAATTAAAAAACTCTTCCAGACCCACTTTCCAATATTAAATAAATATAATTTCTGACAGTTATTGTCACTGCAACAAAGTTCATGCGGTGGACTTGGCAGTGTTAGGTTTATGATTGGACTCAAAGATCTTAAATGTCTTTTCCAACCTACAGGATTCTATGATTCTATGATTTTCATTTTAAGCCTTCCTGCAAAAGCTTTTAGCTTTTATCTTGTAGCTTTTTCTCAGGACTTCTCGGCCTCAAAATTTTTAGTAAATATTTATCTTAGGGGTATGCTCATTGTAACTCCTCCAATGTCAGCAGATACTATGGTTCAAAAACCACTCTCATTTGCAATGTTTCTATATGCCTCTATCAAAGGACAGATAGTCCTTTTAAATAATGATACCTGTAAGCAGAAGAGCTTGGGAAGGGAAAAGTAACAGAGAATTTTCTGATACTTGGCTGAGCTCTAATCTAGACATGCAGAACTTCATACTCTTTCATGTAATACACATGTGATAAAAATAGAGATCTTAAGAAACACCATGGCAAAACGGACAGCGTACCAGGGCTGAAGGAGGAAAAAAAAAATCACAATAAAATGGTATCTTGTGGTATCTGGGGAAGCAGCCATCGTCAAGGCACAGGCAAATCTTGTTTGCAAACTCATTTAGCAGAGGCACTGTCTAGTAAGAAAACACTCCTGAATTCAACAAGGCCCAGGCTTTGAATGGAACATAATGTAAACAGCAATGTTAAAACTAACATCAGCCTCAACTGTTAGCATGCAGGATAACGCTAACAACTGCTTCCCTCCATTTCTCCATTAACAACAGCTTCAGAAATCTAAGTTGAAATGTGTTACATGCTAGTAAGCGTCATTATACATCATTAACATTTCTCCTGTATCAAGCTCATGGCTTGCTCCGACATACACTTTTACAACATTTGTTCACAATACAGATCTCCAATATAATCACACAAGTAATGAATTGTTATGATATTTTAATGAGTCAAATTCACACTGAACTTTCTATGTAAAATAAATTTTATTTTGCATACTTCCCCTTAGCAAAGGATGATCCCACGAGTCAACACTTACGAACTGTCATTTCAAAAGAAGAAAAAACTTCAAAAATCAAACAAGAATTTTCATAATTTAGAAGTTTATGGCATACCTCTTCTCTGGATCTATCAAAAATCACAGGGGCCGTTACGCTTTTTGATTCCATTCTGGGAGCTACTAATGTAGTAGGTGTCACAGGAGTGATTGCGGGAGTAGGTTCTGGTGAAAGTGCTGGATCCCTCTCTGGACTGTCCAGTGAAACTTCTTCCGTTGCTTCTAGATAAAGAGTTTGAGTTAGAAAAGTAGTTTTTGTGCAATAGAGATGGATGTGCATCGCAAAGACAACAAACACAAACTAAAAATGACGACATACAAGTTTAATAAGATAATCTGCAAATAGTATCTGTTTCTGCTGGATAATTTTTTTCAATACACAGCTAAAACTAGATAAGACATTTGAGCTTCTAGTGCATAATGGGTTACAATAAGATTAATATTTAATTATTTTTAATATACTGTTAGGTAAAAAATATTTTAAAGTAGTTACAAGTGATAATTCATTTATTTCTGCATAAGATATTGTGAAAACTAACACAATTTTTTTTTACCACACAAGCATCTGTCCAATTTTAATTTTTGCACTCTGAACAACAACTGACTTAGTCATATAGGCTGATAACTGAGCAGATCGAGCCATGTGTTAAATGAAGTTACACAATCAGAACAGGCCCCCACCCCGGCCAAAAGCCCACAAACTGTGAAACAGAAATATTAGCAGGTGAGACATTCTGACTCATAAGACTTTCTACCTTTAGTCTCTACCTTCAGAGGCTTAAAACAGTTCACTAGAAACTGAATACTTTCTTCAGACTGTAGACTGTTCATCTATCTTTAAAGAGGATGTAAATCTCTGCTCTACAAATACCACATGCTTTCCTTCACTGTTTTTGACCACTGGCAAACTACACACTTCCTGGGTATAGAGAAGTTCCTGTTCTGGTTTAAATAACTAATGCTGTGGTTCTCACTAAACACGGCTTTTCAAGAATTCTAGTTCCTTAAAACATAATATTGACCACAGAACAGTTACTTGATACCAAAATTGACTTCCAAACTGATTTCAGTTCTTGTTACAAACTAGACTTCCTGTGGCAAGTACTCTACCAAGCAGGTAAAAAGCACTAACTCTGAGTTACAGAAAGTTACTGATGAGGTTTACTATGTAATTTGGAAAAGAGCTGGGCTTGCAATTTCTGACTATGTGAACCACTCAATTTTCAAAACTAAATAAGCCATCTTTCTTCCAAAATTTTAAAGCCTGGTGTATCTACATAATGAATATAACTAGTCCTTGCTCAATGGTTAAGAGGAGTTTTAAAAATCAGATCTACTTTTAAATTTGTGAAATAGTTACATTGTGTGCAAAAAAAAGTCTAATTTTTTGTCCCACATAGGATTGCTTCTCCAGAATACCCTGCAATCTACCACCAAGCAGGTTTCTATAGAGGGGGAGCCGAGGGGGGAGTGGAGCCAAGTGGAGCCGGGGAGGCAGTGGGAGGCACCGGTGGCAGCAGCCAGGGCAGTGCTGGGGCGGGCGCCGATGTGCATCTGGCCGCGGGTCTGGCAGCCCCCTCACGGCATCCCACCCCCCGGTAGCCCCCTGCCATGCAGTACCAGCCGCAGGTCGGGCGAGCCAAGGCAGGCAGGAGGTGCTTACAAGACCTTTATGATTGATGAGATTCTGTCGAAGAAAACCTGCAATTGCTTCGAGAAACTATCTCTTCTGTCTTTCCGTCTCCGCTCATCAAAAAAGGGTCCCCCCAACCCCAGACCCTCTGCCCTGAACCCCAGTTTTCACGCCCCATCCTCAGCTCAAGGGTTTGCGTTTGCTCCCTGTGTTTTCCGGGAAGGGGGGAGATGGCGTTTGGGAAATAGGGGAAGGTGTCCCCGCCCATGGCAGGGGGTTGGAACTAGGTGATCTTTAAGGTCCCTTCCATCGCAAACCCTTCTCTGATTCTGTGATATTCTGTTAGTGAACTCTGTTTCCCATTCTTCTATAACACTTTTTTTGCCAATCTTTGATGTTTTTTGTATATGAACAAAACCACCCTTCTCTATTTCTGGAATGAAAATGACTGTGTGCCTAAATTTTGTATGATACTGAAGCTCAAAACGAATTGAAAAAACAAGTTTCAAGGTTACTATGCCTTAACCTGGTTTGAAGCAGATGCTCATTCTCACTTGAGGCTGACAAAATTTGCTGCAATTTTGTTTTGGAGAATTGCTGAGCTTGGAAGGGACCTCTACATATCTTCTAGTCTAACCCTTTTGCTCGTGCAGTGTCAGCTAGAGCAGGCTGCTCTGGACCCCATCCTGATGGGTTTTGAGCATCTCCAAGGACGGATAATCCACCTCCTCCTTGGGCAACCTGTGACAGTGCTTACACCATCACCATCTAAAAAAACCACAACCAAACAAAATGAAAACAAAACTAAACAAAAACCCCAAAACAAAACAAAAGAATGCAAACCAATATTTTTTTCTTACGTATTTCATGTATTTCAATTTGTGCTTATTGCCTCTTGTTCTGTCAGTGGGCGCCACTGAAAAGTCTGGCTCCCTCTTCTCCATTCTGTCCCATTAGGTAGTTACACGCATTGTAGGATTGCCCCCAAGCCTGCTCTTCTCCAGGTTCGACAGCCCCAGCTCTCTTGGTCTCTACTCATGTGGTACACATCATGCCCTTAATCATCTTCAGGGCCCTGCACTGGACTCACTCCAGTCTGTCCCTGTCTCTCTTGCATTGGGTACCTCAGACCTGTACTCAGCACTCCAGATGTGGCCTCACCAGGGCAAAGCAGAAGGGAATGATCACTTCCTTCAGCCTGCCGACAATGCTCTTCCTAATTTCAAATTACAGATTTCAACAGTATTTTCAAATTAAACTTAAAAGCAAGCTTATTTTTATACTCTCCATTTTTAATATGAACAATTATCTAAAAGCTAAAAGAGGGTAAATTTAGACTAGACATTAGGAATAAATTTTTCACTATGAGGGTGGTGAGACACTGGAACAGGTTGCTCAGGGAGGTTGTGGATGCCCCATCCCTGGAGGTGTTCAAGGCCAGGCTGGATGAGGCTTTGAGCAACCTGGTCTAGTGGAGGGTGTCCCTGCCCATGGCAGGGGGGTTGGAACTTGATGATCTTTAAGGTCCTTTCCAACCCAAACCATTCTATGATTCTATGATTTCTGCTTCTGTTTCATTGACGATTCTTCTGGAAAGATTAATTTGGCAGGTTTCAGAGTAGAAAATATGGCACTTTCATAAAATTTGCTTTATTTATTCATTTTAGATTTTCCCCTGAAAACTTAGGTATTGGGTTGCAGTTCGGGGTGGGGAAGGAGTGTTTTGGGTTTCTGTCTATATTAGTGTTTGCATAAAAAATAAAATCTAGATGTCTTCTTTTCCTGGGAAGGTCTCAAAAGCGTAAGCCCTTCGTGCATAAAGAAAGGCAACTGTTCTGCCCCACCTTTAGGAAAAAAACATCGATATCCAACATTCACATCAGATAGGGCAGTTATCAGCACATATTAAGCACTCCCACTGCTCTAATGCTATAAGCCTTCTACACATAAATACCTACTTTACAAAGCATAAACAGTCTTTCTCACGGATCACTGTCAAGATGCATAGCTCCAAAAGAACATGAAAATATCTCATCCTGCTACAGAAGACTACTATTTATGCTTAATTAACATTCTACAGACAACTATACCAAGTTTCTATCAGCACTCAAGCATGGGGTTGAATCTCAGCATTAGACAGCTCTTGTCTTTACCTCTTACCACCAGTATTTGTCAAACATCATCTTAGAAAGTGCAGGTTTGCAATTCCTCACTAGCAGCTCACTTCAGCTGAGTAAGTTCTTCTAAATGTCTCTAAAATTCAGACATGGCTCAAGTGTTTAAACTGGCTTATTGTCTTTGAAAGTTTACTCACGTGATCACATAAGCATGGAAGTAAACTGAAGTAGAAAGTCTTGTCCAGAAGAGAGGACATGTTATTACAAAAAGGCTTCTCCAGGTGTAGCAATATTTCAGAGTCAGATATCCTTAGAGAACCAACTGTGAGAACTACTACACTTAAATCATTGCCGATGACCCTTACCATTATACCATGAATATTAAAAATAATCTTAATGAGAAAAGAAATAGTTTTAACAGAACAGTCAGCCACTAATAAGGCTATCTTCTGACTTTAAAACCGTAGGTTCACATGCTTTTGTGCATTTGTTTCTTGCAGAGGAGACCTAGAACTGAACAGTTTCTAAAAAGCAGTAAGGCATCTGCACCATAATCTTCTGATCAGACACACCCACATGACAACAGCCCGACACATACCATCAGCTAGAAACTTTTGCTGTTCAGCTGGGCTTAAAGTACATGTCTTGTCTGATCTACAGAATTAGCATCTCCTTTTCTGTACTGACTCTGAGAAAAAAAAGCCTAAGACAAATCTGTCATGACCTGAAAAAAAACCAGAACAAAAACCCAATCCTTGGCCAAATAAGACTGACTCTTATTTTAAGGGTGAAGGTGCTTAAGTGGGCTTAGCAAGACAGTTTTTTTTACAGAACCAAGAACTACAATACTAATGAATGCAGCAGCAAAATTTACTGGTCTCCAATGACAGATGAAAAACGTATCTTCCACCTTTGAAAGCCAGTTTTAATAGTTCAGCCAAAGCACTTGAGAGTCACCAGAGACAAGGTAATGAACACCTAAAATATTTTATTGCATATCCTATCCTGTAGCTACCGCAGAAACACAATAGCAGAGAGATTTTAAGAATAGTCAAAAAAGCCACCCCCCCCCCCCACCTCCTGATTCCGAACTGCATTAAAACAGTACAGGAAATAACATAATTTGTTCTCCCTCACCTACTTTCCTACCAAGTTGCATTATTAGGTGGAATAATGAAAAAGATTTATCAAACTTACAATAGCTAGGGAGGCATACCATCACATTTTTTTACAAATATGTCTGCAAAACTAGAATTGTTTATGCCCCAACGAGTCAGAGTCTCTCCTTTCAGGAGCCATCCATAGGATTTCTGTGACCTGGATTTTATAGTGTTCAATATTCAATATGAAGGAACAACATAAGTTAGAAAGCTGTGGAACATTCTCTTACTCTCCAGTTAAGCACTCCTATAAGCTGTGCAAAGATAGGTTTATTTGGAATTTGAACATTGTGAAGAAAAAAAAAAAAACAGTCACGCTCAAGTCCTGCTTTCACAGAAAGCCAGGCTTACACAATCATGCTGGAAGCAAGAAAATAGACATCTCATGTTGCTTTCTCACATTGTTTCATTGCAAATCAGTATCAGAAGGTTAATCATATGGATTAACATCATTGTCTAGCAAACAGTCCCAAGAAAGAAAAAACAGTTGTACTTGTTAGTGCACAGCACTGGAACACAAATTAGACATTTTTGAGAATGCCTATGCTGACAGTGATACAAAGACAGAAGCCCATCACTAGGGTACAACTATATTATGCAGACTTCCTGCCTAGAACAGGATACTGTGAAAGATGTCATATTCTGCCTTAGGCTTCATAAATAACTCTTTTTTTTCCCCATTTGAGAGCTTGTAGTAGCCTCAGTCTGTAGATAAATTGACCTTTTAAAGACCAGCCTTGGCTGTGTTAGACATTCAGTATTTTAGATGCTTTCAGTTCAGTCCTGCATGCATTTAAGGGAATATCGTCCATAGCAAAACTCAAACTCATTGAATCAGTTCTGTATGTTTTCCTCACAGCACTCATTTCAGTTGAAACAATCTGGCTGCTTACATTTGTTCCCTCTGTCTGGTTCCCCTCAATATTTACTTCAGTCACTTTTTTCTTAATATTATCCAAAGGAGAATTGGTTTCCTAAAATACCCATTCCAGATGACTCTATGGTTATAAAAAGCCGGCTTTATATACTGAAGCTAAGTACCCAAATTACTAGTACTAGAAAGCTTCATTGCTAAAGCACTGCTAGTCTTTATAAGTCATAAGATCAGGTAATGTAAATACAAAAGTAGTAGGATTACTCTCTATTCTGTCTCTTAAAACACTTCCAGAGAGTTAGTAAGCTAATCAATAAATTCTAACACTGTCATGAGGAAACTTAAGTTCAAATATGAGCAAATATAAACTCAGTGAGTTCAGAACAAAGGTAACGGGCATGTGTATACACCTGTCTACAAAAAATAGCCCAGAACTAAAGGCTGTAAAGTTCTTTTTTCAAATTATTACAGCAGGGAACCAATGAAAATGAGATGAGGACTGTATTCAGAGCAGACTGCCAGCTGACTCACTGCATATGTACTCCATATAGCACTCCATATGTCAGTATTGAGAAGCAGCATTCAGAACCACCTTCTGACGTACATATGATACACCAAATATTACACCTCCTTTCTTGAATAGTTAATGTTCTTACACCTGTAACTGACAGCAACCACAACCCACATTAGGGTAGTGGAAAGCCAACACCAACATAGTGACTGATTAATGAAGCATTAGAAGTACGTTGTCTATTGACTGATTATTGGTCAAAACTTTCACATATCTTTCTCCAAAAGATGCAGTACTGTCAAATAGTAACAACAGAATCATGCTGTAGTAAAATGACAGGACTGATCCCATGTGCCAGTTTCCTACCTTTTCGTAATAACAAAAGGGTCTTATGAAAAAGGAAGTACTCAGCTTGCAATACGATCTGAATTATATTTGTTCATAATTGGAAAAAAGATCGGGACAGTTTACGTATGGTTACTAACTAGAAAACTAGGATGTAACTTAATTCATGTTTTTATACACAGATTTAAAAATTGTTAATTACATAATGATAAATACTGTTATCACTGTTGGCAGAACATGTTACTAACCAGATAANACGATCTGAATTATATTTGTTCATAATTGGAAAAAAGATCGGGACAGTTTACGTATGGTTACTAACTAGAAAACTAGGATGTAACTTAATTCATGTTTTTATACACAGATTTAAAAATTGTTAATTACATAATGATAAATACTGTTATCACTGTTGGCAGAACATGTTACTAACCAGATAACACTGTGATAGTATACACTAACAGTACAAACCACTGAGAAACCCATATTTAGTAAACAAACTTAACTAATGCTACAAAGTCCCACAAGAAAAAATCCATACATCATTGTCAAACTACTTAAATTTAAATTCAACTTTTTATTAAATAAGTCTCTCAAAGTGCCATTAATTCAATATATGAGAGCAATTAATAGTTACACTACAAAAATATGTAACATCAAGAGCGTAACAGAGCTGTTTACACCTGAGATAATGTGTAAATCTGGTGAAAAAATATTCTCAATTTTAATTTACTGACAAAACTTTAACAACACTCATCTAATCCTGAAAAGGAGTCACGTATCACTCTTTTTTCCACTACTAAGCAAGATTAAGTTCTCTACTTTGAGTTTGAAACGAAAGGCTACACTCCAGAAGAGTTTTACAACAATATACAATCAATAGCAAAATGCGTTAACAATGGTAAAACAAACAACTTTGGGCAAAAAAGAATCTCAGATATTTTTCCTTTTTAGTGTGTTACTCCTCCTGAAAATTCATAAACTTGACTTCCTGCAGAAGATCACAGGACTTCAGCTAAATACATGACTGTTGAACTGAGGAAAGAATGACTGATGATGGCTAGAGCCACTAATTCACTACTTAATGAATTTTCCACGAAGCATACCTTCAACAGCTTAAACAACAGCCAAGATTTTCTACAATAAAATTGCATAAAATTAAAATCGAGTTTCCTTTGCTGGGTCACTGCGTCATACTTCCTTACAGCCAAGAAAATTGCCTTTTACAGCACAAAAAGTTTTTAACCCTCCTCCCCAGAAAAAGCACGTTCCTTTCAATCCAAGAGCAAAGGAGTTTATGCAGACACATTAGAAGAAAAGAGCAATTACCAGCAAAGATATCTTCTCTGTCATCATCTAGAATGATTTCTGCTGGCTTTAGACCACTGGAGTTTGTGCTGAGGTCTTCTGCAGGAAGACTTGCTGGCTCTGGAGATGAAGGACTTGACTGTTTAAAAAAAAAAGTGAAATAATTAGCGGAGAACCAGTTGCCCTGTGTCAAGAATTATAGAATAAGAATCAGAATTATTAATAAGAATTATTGCAACAAACATTCCTTGATTGCAAAGAAGCAAAGGAAGATGTACAAAGAGAAAACACTGTCAGCTATTTCCATTTCCTGCTCCTAGCATGGTAACAATGAACAAAGGATATGAGCTGGCCAACAGCTCTTTTCATTTTTGTTGGAGAGAAAAAAAAGAGTCACCCATTTCCTCAAGTTTAATTAATGTGAAACAAAAGCTCCTATAGAAATCTCTAGAATAATTTTATTAGTATTGCTGAATGTAACTTCATCTTTATGTTCCTTCTGGAAAGGCTTGTATTCAGATTTGGATTTGTACATAGAAAAAAAAAAATCTCCAAGGCCTCTATACCAGGTTTTCAGAGTTTAAGAGAGTGCATTAATGCCATTCAAACAATTCAAAGCTGCTTGCAGCCATAAGAAAATTTGGTATCTTTGCAACAGGTTGAATTTCAGGATTTTTGCCACAAAAGGTGACATTGTACGGTACAGACATGGAAGCTACGCTTGCCACAGATACAGTTCTTTTAAATCACGGAAGAATAGAACTTGTCCTGGGAAAAATAGTAATACTTGAAGACACTCAGGAAAATTAAAGCAATACTGAAGCTGGGCTACCAAACGTATAGCTTACAAAGTAAATGCATACCTAACTAAAGATCACTGCTTTAGTTAGAAAATCCATGCTGAATAAATACCAGCTATGTTTTTTTGAATAGTTCTAGAAAACTTGCAAGACTCACTGCTCATAACTTCATCCAAGATAGCTAGCTAAGGAGTTTTCAACAACAGTGTATTTACTCATGAATGCATGCACTTTCAAACGAGCCTCTGAAAATTGTGTCACTACTTGCTTCCTAGTTTTTGCACAGAGTTGTCGTAATTTAAGTTCAGAACCAGAATTCAAAACAGAGAGTAAACGTTTCAGGCTACACTTCAACAAACATCACAGGCTACGAAAGATTTTTAAAAGCCTGAAAAATACAGAAAAACTCATAGAAATTTACCATAATGGTGATGAAATGTTATACTGGAGGTCCCACTGGCTTCAGTCCCACTGCAGGAGACTGCNGAATACCAGAAAATCTATATTCCTCTAAATTAGATTATGGCTGCAACAAGGAATTGCTCCACTCAGATGACAGAAGGGGTTACACCTCCCTCCCTCTGTCCAAGGGTGCCAGTCCCTGTAAAGCCCACTTATAATGTGGGGAAACCAATAAACAAACCAAAGTGATGAGCAATGAAAGGAGCAGCCTCTCAACACTGCTTGTTGGATTTTTCCCTAGAGCCAGCAAAGAAAGTTAAAGCAGAAACACGCAGGACCTGTATGCAGGTAGCAGAGTTTATAACCTTACAAGCAGCCAATCTACTAATCACATGTATATTTCTCATCTCATACTAAACCAATGCCCAAATGAACCCATAGCAAAGAGAGTTCACTGAGGTAACAAAGGTGTATTTGTTCATTCTGTGAAGCATGATCCTTAAGTTATATCACAAGACTTGCAATTCATTTAGACAAAATGAACTAGGAAATTTAAGAAAATCTCACCACTCGACATGCTTCATTATACTACAAATAATAGTATAGGTAGTATGTTTCACAGGCAACAGTCAACAGTTTTAAGTGATTTGAAAACTCAGAAGCAGTATATTCTGGAAGAAACAGTCTGTCTCTCCAGGCAGTGCTGTGTAGAGCTGCAAGTTCAAGATCTTGTACTTCAGCTAGAACAGCAGAGCACAGAAATACTTGATTTCCCTGTGAGGTTCAAGCAGTTTAAAGTTTCATCAGCAAAAGCAATTTGTCACAAAAACATTACAGATATTCGTTCCAAATCAGTTTTGCTGATACTCAACTTCAAACAGCAATCCACTTACATTTTGATAGATCTGAGGCTTAGGACATAGTGGGGACCCCACCCTATCACAGATGCAGAACGACATGTAGTTCATGCTTGTCAATTCACCTCCATGAAAAACACCTGTTTAACATGGCCAGGCACAGGGAACAAAAGCTGTCCTGGTCATCTGTTCCACACAGCAGATGGCCTTCAGCTTTATTCCTTGATTGTGTTCTTGATTAATGAATGGTAAAAAAGAGCTATTGCAGAATACTCACGCCTTCAACCTATTCCCACAGCCTATCTTTTTATTTTTATACAAGGTAACTAGTTTGGTCACTGGTGATTACTCTTGGCTATACCTGGCTTCTAATCACAGAAAGAAACCCCATCTGGCACAAGATTTGCCCAGAACACTTAAATCTGATCAACATATGGCATAACATGAAAAACCAAATATTTACATGCCTAAAGCAACAAGTTAACCAGAAGCCAATACAAAGTCATTTCCACCTTGAAGAAAGAACAGAGTCTTCCTAGGAATAGTGATAGATAAATCCTCATAGGATTATGGATCTCCTTCTGTTAATGAGCTGG
>VZTO01010494.1:45876-57146 GCA_013400615.1 Syrrhaptes paradoxus | reverse complement strand
CATAACTTCATCCAAGATAGCTAGCTAAGGAGTTTTCAACAACAGTGTATTTACTCATGAATGCATGCACTTTCAAACGAGCCTCTGAAAATTGTGTCACTACTTGCTTCCTAGTTTTTGCACAGAGTTGTCGTAATTTAAGTTCAGAACCAGAATTCAAAACAGAGAGTAAACGTTTCAGGCTACACTTCAACAAACATCACAGGCTACAAAAGATTTTTAAAAGCCTGAAAAATACAGAAAAGCCACTGAAAAAAATCTGTCCAGGCTGTACTTTCACATTCATAAATGTAGCAAAGACAACAGTTCTAAGGGAGAAGCTGGCTCTCCAAGATCAGTTTACGTCCTGACATGGAGTATGGCACTACTGCTTTACTCCAAGAGGCATAGAGCAAGACCTTGGCCCCCATATCTATCCAGACCTCGATCATCTGAAATTCTGGTAGAGAGGAATTAAGCAAGGAACAGTAAAAATCCTGCCAGACAAATTCAGAGACAGTACAAAATATTTTTTTCAGATGACATACAAGATCAAGACTCTCTTGACCTGGATAGGTGTTAGCCCAAGGTTTTTCCTGATGAAGACAGAAAGGAGACAAAAGCAATCACAAGAATACCAGAAAATCTATATTCCTCTAAATTAGATTATGGCTGCAACAAGGAATTGCTCCACTCAGATGACAGAAGGGGTTACACCTCCCTCCCTCTGTCCAAGGGTGCCAGTCCCTGTAAAGCCCACTTATAATGTGGGGAAACCAATAAACAAACCAAAGTGATGAGCAATGAAAGGAGCAGCCTCTCAACACTGCTTGTTGGATTTTTCCCTAGAGCCAGCAAAGAAAGTTAAAGCAGAAACACGCAGGACCTGTATGCAGGTAGCAGAGTTTATAACCTTACAAGCAGCCAATCTACTAATCACATGTATATTTCTCATCTCATACTAAACCAATGCCCAAATGAACCCATTGCAAAGAGAGTTCACTGAGGTAACAAAGGTGTATTTGTTCATTCTGTGAAGCATGATCCTTAAGTTATATCACAAGACTTGCAATTCATTTAGACAAAATGAACTAGGAAATTTAAGAAAATCTCACCACTCGACATGCTTCATTATACTACAAATAATAGTATAGGTAGTATGTTTCACAGGCAACAGTCAACAGTTTTAAGTGATTTGAAAACTCAGAAGCAGTATATTCTGGAAGAAACAGTCTGTCTCTCCAGGCAGTGCTGTGTAGAGCTGCAAGTTCAAGATCTTGTACTTCAGCTAGAACAGCAGAGCACAGAAATACTTGATTTCCCTGTGAGGTTCAAGCAGTTTAAAGTTTCATCAGCAAAAGCAATTTGTCACAAAAACATTACAGATATTCGTTCCAAATCAGTTTTGCTGCTACTCAACTTCAAACAGCAATCCACTTACATTTTGATAGATCTGAGGCTTAGGACATAGTGGGGACCCCACCCTATCACAGATGCAGAATGACATGTAGTTCATGCTTGTCAATTCACCTCCATGAAAAACACCTGTTTAACATGGCCAGGCACAGGGAACAAAAGCTGTCCTGGTCATCTGTTCCACACAGCAGATGGCCTTCAGCTTTATTCCTTGATTGTGTTCTTGATTAATGAATGGTAAAAAAGAGCTATTGCAGAATACTCACGCCTTCAACCTATTCCCACAGCCTATCTTTTTATTTTTATACAAGGTAACTAGTTTGGTCACTGGTGATTACTCTTGGCTATACCTGGCTTCTAATCACAGAAAGAAACCCCATCTGGCACAAGATTTGCCCAGAACACTTAAATCTGATCAACATATGGCATAACATGAAAAACCAAATATTTACATGCCTAAAGCAACAAGTTAACCAGAAGCCAATACAAAGTCATTTCCACCTTGAAGAAAGAACAGAGTCTTCCTAGGAATAGTGATAGATAAATCCTCATAGGATTATGGATCTCCTTCTGTTAATGAGCTGGGAAAGATCCTGCCCTTGGCACTATTCAAGAAAGGCAAGAATTCTGCACTGGATACCACGCTTCACAGCTGTAGTTAGCCTATCAGTTACAGAAGGCTTTCTCAAAATCTTACATACTTGCATTTCCACAAACCACAACCGGAGAATAGTCATAAAAGGAGGGGACTCAGACAAACAGACTGGGGGGGAAACTCAGAAACCTCAAGAAGCAAATACTATTCATGCAGCTGGTATAACTTGTATACAAAACACAAAGTCTAGAAGTGACACTTACAGGAGATTTCCAGTGAAACAGAAGTTCTGCCTATGTATTATTTATTTTATAAACATATAATAAATTTATATTAGTTAAAAATCTCAAGTTCTGCTTTTAATAAGAGTAGAACTTGAAGTCTAGTTTTGTGGATGATTTACAGGTAAAATGTCCTTCCTGTTCTCGTTTTGACTGGGAAAGACCTAACTTCCTTCATAATAGCTTGTATAGTTACATGGCTTGGATTTGTGACCAAAACAGTGTTGGTCACATACGGATGTCTTAATTATTGCTGAACAGTGCTTACACAGTGTGAAGGCCTTCTCTGTTTCTTGCTGCTCTGCCAGCGAGTAGGCTGGGGACTGCACAAGAAGATCGGAGTGGACACAGACAGGACAACTGACCCCAACTGACCACTGCATACCAGGTAACACCGTGCTCAGCAATAAAAGCTAAAGGGAAGAAGGAGGATGGGGAGGACATTTGGAATTACAGTACTTTCCACGTAACCATGACATATGGCAGGCCCTGCTTTCCTGGAGATGGCTAAACACCTGCCTGCTGATGGGAAGGAGGGAATAAATTCCTTATTTTGCTTTGATTGTGTGCACAGCGTTTGCTTTACTTATTCAGTTATCTTTATCTTGATCCACAAGGTTTCTCACTGGGGTTTCTGCTGGGGGGCATGAGAGAGTGGCAGTGGTGGGCTCAGCTATCAGCTGGGGTTAAACCACAACAAGCTGACAGCTGAATAAGGTATTTCTTGGCCTATTAATCTTCCAGTGGCCCTTTGGTATTTTTAAACAGCAGTCATCTCAGATAAGATAAATTAAGGATGGGGTTAAATATCTTCATAAACAGTTGTGATTTTATACAAAGAAGACAAAGTGTAGAAACTTCTTAAAAATAATTAACGGTCTGAACACTTACTGTGGGGATTGGACTAGATGATCTTTCGAGGTCCCTTCCAATCCCTAACGTTCTGTGGTTCTGTAACTTGGGACACAGCATCTGCTGGTTTTTAAGAGTTTTGCAACAAAGTTTAGTTTTTTACCTTCAAAACAGACTTAGTTCTTAGGGAAGTATGAAAACTCAGAAAGCCACAGTCCTGCATGTATCTGAACCTGAAGTCAATAATTCCTAATGATCTGATTATTTTACAGTCTGTGAGTCAGAGTGTGCTATTCAGCTTCTCAAAAACAACACCCGTGCACTCAAACAACTATTAACATATTAAGCTATTCCAGTTACACCCTACTACATGTGCAAGCTAAAAGTACCCCAACTTTCCTCTTTTATGTCTATGAAGGACTGATAAAATGGTGATTAAGATGGCTGTTGGCATTAGCAGTTAGCCCAGTGAAAATCTGAGTATCAGACAAGAAATAGAAGACGGGACTAAGAAAAAAACACGTGGCTCACATACACATGGACAGCATGGCTACTCAGAAATTTTAAACTTGCTTGATGCCAGTGATTCACAAGATGCCACAAACATGTCCATTTCCTATAAGGTTCATGTCTGTGAAGTTTCCAAGTGACTCCTGAGCTGAAAGTAAGTCAGGTGAAACATCCAACAACCAAGATACTTAAGGGCCAGGACATGCAGGCATGTAGGACAGCCAGGATCCTGCTTTACTTGCTTTCTAGAAAACATGTTTCTGGTGAGAGGCCTACAGGCCCATTCCAATTTGTAATGTCAATAACAAGCTCAATTTCCCCTCTTTTATCGAACATCACATTTGGTGGTAGTAACCAAGTATTTTATACCTTTGACTTATGAAGAAACAAAAACAAGTTTTCACATTTGCTGTTGGCTGAAATTACAGCCCTAGATGTTTAGACATCCTCCCTTTTCTTCATAGCAGAGTCCCCCCCAAACCAGTTCAACTACTTGTCTAAACCCCTCCCTAGCCTCCTTCAGTCATAACACAGTAGGCGGACAAAAGCTGACCACTGTACTATTCCAGCTCATTGTCCAAAACCCACAAAGCTCACAAATCACAGCACGGGTATAAAGAATAGACTCAACAGTAGGACAGTAACATTTTTAGCAGAAAGTAAGAGGACACAAGCAGCCACATCAGAACAAATGTGTACATACTTGCATTATAGCAATAGATGTAGCACCAAGGAACAAGATGCACATTCCAGTACAATTACATGAATTAACCTTGATTACAGACTTCAGTTTTCTGCAAAGGTATAGTACAGTGTTGAATATTTTTCTCTCAAATATTCCAATCCTTCCTCTATAACTGTTGCTGTTAAATTCAATGGATCTTTAAGGACATCTGGACTTCTGTGCCTACCTACTGTTTCACTTTCTGTGAAAAAAAAACAAATGCATACTGCAGATCTTTGACATACACTGATAAACTGACAATGAGATTATGTACACGCCCTGCCCTAAACAACAGTCCTTGATAGATTACCTCATCTACCACTCATTGTTTTCAAGCACCTCCATGTATTCTCCCATCACAAAAAAAACTCCATGGTTGAAAAAAATAGGTGGCAGCTTAGCTACAGGTTCACATGGCACCTGCTTTACAAAAGAGAGACAGGCAACACAGAAATGAGTGAGAAGCTTAGGGAAAATGAAGTAAGAAGTGGCACAACTGATGAACACAGAAAGTGGCAGAGAAACAGATTAAGGCAAGAAGGAAGAAGGAGGAAATGAAGAAATAAGAGTAACACTAAACATACCATTTTTCAGAAAATCTAACACACTTTTTTCATATATGTCGTCAAAACTGACTTTCATACAGTTTTTTGCAGTCTCACCTAATAGTGGCAGAGGACACAGACAACAAATTAGCAATTTGCTGATTCCAAATTTCTAACAGGGGATGATTCTTCTCATATTGAACAGTTACCTTCCACAACTTCTTATTGTGAATATGCAAGTGTCCAAGTGGAGACCAGTGACAAGTGGTGTTCTGCAGAGATCAGTATTGGGAGCAGTGTTGTTTAACATCTTTGTTGGCAACATGGACAGTGGGATTGAGTGCACCCTCAGCACGTTTGCCAGTGACACCAAGCTGTGTGGTGCAGTTGACATGCTGGAGGGAAGGAATGCCATCCAGATGGACCTGGACAGGCTTGACAGGCAGGCCAATGCAAACCTCATGAAGTCCAACAAGGCCAAGTGCAAGATCCTGCACATGGGTCGGGGTAATCCCAAGACCAAAGACAGGCTGGGAGAATCAATTGAAAGCAGCCCTGAAGACAAGGACTTCAGGGTGTTGGTTGATGAGAAGCTCAACCTGAGCCGGCAATATGCACCTGCAGCCCAGAAAGCCAACCAGATCCTGGGCTGCATGAAAAGAAGCGTGACCAGCAGATCGAGGGAGGTGATTCTCCCTCTCCCCTCTCACGAGACTCCACCTGCAGTACTGCATCCAGCTCGAGAGTCCTCAGCACAGGAAAGACATGGACCTGTTGGAGTGCGTCTGTGACCAGGGCCTCGAAGATGGTCAGAGGGCTGGAACACCTCCCATATGAGGACACGCTGAGAGAGTTGGGGTTCTTTAGCCTACAAAAGATAAGGCTCTGGGGAAGCTTTACAGCAGCCTTCCAGTACTTAAAGAGGGCTACAGGAGCGATGGGGAGGAACTCTTTATCAGGGAATGTAGTGTTAGTACAAGGGGTAATGGTTTTAAGCTGAAAGAGGGTAGATTTAGATTGGATATTAGAATTTTTTTTACCATGAAGGTGATGAGACACTGGAACAGGTTGCCCAAAGAAATCGTGGATGCCCCATCCCTGGAGGTGTCCGAAGCCAGGCTAGATGAGGCTTTGAGCAACCTGGAGGTGTTCCTGCCTATGGCGGGGGGGTTGTAACTAGGTGATCTTTAAGGTCCCTTCCAACCCAAATCATTCTGTGATTCTATGATGTCATGGACATCTTTTTAAACAAAACAAAAAACCATGCACTTCAACATTTAGCAAGTCTATGGAAGATTATCAATACTGTCATGCTACCTAGGGCTCAGGAAGTCCCTGAACTACAAAAAACCTGCTAGCTGGGAGAGCACTGCAGGTGCCTACCAGAGCATACAGATAATGATCAGCAACATTCTTCACATGGCATCTGCCACTGAATATTGCTGTAAATGCAATCTTGGCTTAGATAATTTGTCTGATTTAGTCTGACTGTTCCCATTGATGAAAGCAACTCTGGCAGCTAGACACCACTCAGTGACCACGAATTTAAGAGGCAGTCCTCAAGACATTACAATACTGTTGGCACAATGAAAGCCAAATAATCATTCCAGTAGTCTTAGACACTGTTGATATTCTACAATGAACTGAACACCCCAACAGCTCAGACAAGCTGCTGCTCAGCCCAGTGCCTGGAGTTCCATAGGTGCCCTACATTCGTAGAAAGGGAAGCGTTCTCACAATCTGCCACACAGGAAGTTTTCAAGTCCTAGAGCACGTTCCCACCACACCCTAGAAATGCTAGGTGTTACAGCTCGGTATGACCTTTTAACATTTTATATTCTAGAATTAAGAGGGTTTAATTCAAGGCAATAGGTTTTGGTATGTGCACAAAGAAAGTTAAAGCTCCAGCTTTAACTGGAGCTCCATCTCTTCTAAATGGAGACTTTGTTAACATGGAATGTATTTGGAAGACCTACTAGAAATCTTACAACTTCTCCACTGCACAACCAAATAAGAAGCAAAAAAAAGGAACAGCATGCCTTCTGTGAGCTGCAAAGAGAATGAAAGCAAGAAAAAAAAGAGAGGGCTTGAAATTAATAATGCAAAAAGCAAATGGACAGCTCCAAGATAAACCAGCTGGAAACTCTTTCAAAGTACCACAACCTTCACGCAAGTTCACTTTGGAGCTCACTGTCCCTTGTCATGCTCTCTCCTCTGGTATCAGCAAACAAATACATGACCAGCTACAAAAAGCATGATGCTGCTCTGTTGTTATTATGGAACTTCCATTGCCACTTAGAAGCAGGTATGTCATGAATACGTACAGGATTAAAATAACACTCAAGACAGAAGTTTAATTAGGCCCCCACCATGAGATAATCGCTTTTCTCTGGACTAACATGCCCTATACACTTCAGTTAAATGATCTACCTTCAAGCTACTGAGAAGTTCAAAGTCAATTCTCATTACCTCCTCCTTCCAAATTTGCAAGAAAATCCCAAGATTAAGGCTCTTCCCTAAACGCTGTAGCTGATAAGACATTAAAAAAAACTTTACTGACAAAGCTTTTCAAAGCTTCTCTTTAAGCAAACAGGTTTCCCCTGCCTACTTCGCTACTTTCTTCAAGATAGATTGTCTACAAAAATAAAACAGTACAATGGAACTGTTAGCCAAACTAACCAACACAAAGTGCATTTTTTGCCAGATTTTGCAGTTAAAGGAGTTTTCAATAACTATTTTTAATCATTAAGATGAGGATTTCTCACTGTAATGGTGATTCAGACACTAAATCTACTGTATCTCTTGCAGCTTTAGTTCTACACAGTATCAGCAAAAACATCATGTTACACTGCAGTTTTTCTTAGTGCACGGAACAAGACTCCAATACTACACACTGTATCACACACAGATGGACAGAAGTCTGTTGATACAATTCTTGTCAACTGCAGATTCATATCATTTGCTATTCCTTCGTAGCACTTTTCCACAGATCTTTTTCTACTAATGCAGAGATCATGCATCTATTAAAAAAAAAAAAGTAACCTGAAAGAAGGCAAGTGACTTTAAGATATATTTAACAGCCTCTTTGTATACTGGCCTTTTTTGTTAAGGACTGGCAACAGCCAGAGTCAAACAAAGAAACTTGCACTGATCCTGTTACTGTAAAGGTCAGGGACAGGAAACTCTTCAGGAAAAGAGGAACAAGAACAATATTCTTTTTAAACGAGGAACTGTATACAGGAAGACCAAAATTCTTCTAGAAGATACTGGCAAAACACACAGGTGAAACATGGCAACTACGCAACAGGAAAAGCTCCCATTATAATGAATGAACACACAAGCATTTTCAGAATTAATTCATATTTACACAGCTGTTTTCTGAGGTTTTTGTTGTTGTTGTTTGGGGTTTTTTGCTTGGTTGTTGCTTTTTTTTAATCAGACTCCTGATATGGAAAGCTGTCACAGTTCAGAGATGTGTTCTCTACAAGTTCTCAGACCTTTCAGACTCTGATTTCTCTGAACAACTGCAGGTTTCGTAACGCCTCGCACGAACGCCTCCTGCCTCCGCCCGCCCGTGCCGGCCCCTTCTGCCGAGACGGAGCCGTGAGGCTGGCAAGGTCCCCGCGACTGCCCGGCGACAGGACTCTGAGCCACCGCAGCCCAGCCCTGCACCAGCAGCAGTAAGTTTCTACAAGTCTGTGCCAACTGGAAAGGGGTGAAGCCTCACCAAGGCCACACCAAGACAACGGGCTGTTACTAATCCACGCAAAGTCCAGAGGGGGCCGGACAGCGAAACTGGCGCCGTGTGACGAGGAGAGGCGGAGGTATGTCTCGCCCCGGCGGCACCAGAAGCGGGTGAGACGAGGGAGAGGGGCCACCTGGCACAGCGGTACTTGGAGAAGGAGTCTCGGGTTTCTTTCGGTAAGAAAAGACCTAAGGGGAACCGCCGAGCCCCGCGTGGAGCCGCCGCCCCCGGAACAGAGGCAGGCGGCGGGACCGCAGGAGGCGGACGGACCGGTGATGGCCGGCGGCCGGGCGGGGGTTCAGGAGCCCCGGTCTAGAGCGCAGCACCGGCGGCCTGGCGGAGAGGCGAGGCCCCGGCAGTCTCCGGCCCAGCCGCAGGGATCGGGACCGCCGGTGGCGGGCGTGCTCTCACCTCCAGGGTGGACACAGTGCTGGTGAAGAGATCCTCGCCGTCCTCCAGCTCCTCGAAGTCAGCAGGCCGCGCCTCCCCCAGCGGCGGGGGCTCCCTCTCCGCCGCCATCTTCCCCTCCAGCCCGGCTGCCAGCCCCGGCCCTCCGCGCTCACGTGACGGCTGCCCCGCCCCCTCCCGCCACGTGATGGGAGCGGGCCGGGAGGAGGCGGTGGGAGGGCGAGCAGGTGCCGGGGCCAGAGGCGGGGCGGTGGCGGGGCTGGAAGGGCTGCTGTGAAGTAGTTAACTTAGTTGAGTAAGGTCGGTTACTGTCTGGGGAACCTCGTGAAGTCTTGGTTCCGTGGAGACAGCGCCCACGCGTGCCTGTGTTTTAAGCGGCTCGCCCGGCCGTGGGAAGCTGTCTGAGCCGGGGGTCTCTCTGCCTGTGGCGGGGTGCCTGCGTGTTAGAGATAGAGCGTCTGCAGGGAGCGAAGCCGGGAAAATCCCCCGCTGGAGGAGCAGCGCTCTCCCCAGCCCGCTCCGTTCCCCGTCCCGCCGTTCCTGGGTGTTGTCCCTGGAGCGTCGCGGGGCGTTCCACGCTGTCCTCCTGCCGCAGCGCTGGCACCTGCCGCGGTGCAGCCCCGGACGTGTGCCTCGCACCGCGGAGCTGCGAGGAACTGCCAGCAAGAAGCTATTTTCCATTTCATGTCAGTGATTGAATTAAGAATTGTTTTTTCTGTGAGGAAACCCCGCCCATCATCAACTGCAGTGTTTAAGATGAGATCTTAGGGAGTGAGGGTTAGAGGTATTGTGCCCCACTCGTGCAGAGCAGCCACTTAGTCAGGTGCGGTAGTATTCACCGTCACTAAAGTAACGTCTTGTGCAAACAAAGTATTTGCAGGCCCATTCCCTAAGTTACCATTTCCAAATTGTTTTTCTTCTCCCTCTCTGCTTGCGAGTTAGCTCATAAATGACATATGTTCTTCCAAAACCGTAAGTTATAATATTCATTGTAGAAAAGATGAAGTTAGATGTCAACAGTGTGCATCATAAATGTTACTGAGGATAGTTACACTTGGTCCAACATGTTTTGCTATGTTGAAAATAAGTTTTAAAAAGTATCTCGATTTCCCATACTGATGAAGTACAAGTTTCACCCACTTCAGCATGCTCATGCTTTGTGAGAATTTTGTGACTGTTTGCTGTGTTGATTTCTAAACTGTGTTGAATGGAGGCAGTGCTCTTCACGTAGGAAGGAGGAGTCTGTTTCTACAGAGTATAGGCTCTTTTGGGCAAGGGTGACACCCCTCTAGTGTTTGCAGAGTACCTAGTAAAGACTAAATGGAAAGAATATAGTCTTACATATTTTCCTTCAGCCTCTTCCCAATAGCATAATGAGAAAGTTGTAAATATGTAAAGAGAAATCTGTATTACCTTGGAAATGTATCAGTGCCATGTGTAATTTTATCTGTACTGCTCAAGCTCAAGACGTAAGAAATTATGGATAGCTCACTCCTTGGAGATGTGGACTGCTCAGTTAGGAGAGAATGTCCATCATCCCTGCTGACATCTCAGGACATTTCATGCCTCAGTGCCTTAAGTGAGACTTTGTAAATCTCCCAGACAAGAAAGCAAGACTTCTGTTGAAGCTCTAGAACTCCAAGTTTTTGAGGATTGCAACTGATTGCAAGTTATCAAATAGGGCAGATTTATGAAAAAAGTTCCAACAAAAGTGACACTATGTCTTCCTAGACATATGGAAGTAGATGCAAATGGAACAGCCAAGCTTTCCCATATTTCCTCAGGTCAGAAAAAGCTGTCCACTATGCTAGTAGAAGCTGTATTTTGAGACCAACAATATCCCTGCTACTAGGCTCTATAATAACTTGCTTATAATTTACCAGGTTGGATAGCATTTTAAAGTTTCACAGGAATGGGACATTTTCCATTATATCTGTGTCTCCCACAGTATCCTTGCAGCTAAACTGAGGAAGTGTGATCTGGATGATCGGGTAGTGAGATGGATTGTGAACTGGCTGGAGAAAAGAAGCCAGACATTTGTGGTGAATGGGATGGAGTCTAGTTGGAGGCCTGTATCTAGTGGAGTCCTCCAGGGTTCGGTATTGGGACCTGTGCTGTTCAATATATTCATCAATGACTTGGATGAGGGAATAGAGTGCACCCTCAGCAAGTTTGCTGATGATACAAAACTGGGAGGAGTGGCTGACACGCCAGA
>VZTO01010494.1:0-37974 GCA_013400615.1 Syrrhaptes paradoxus | reverse complement strand
ATGAGAAAAAAACTTCTTTACAGTGAGGGTGACAGAGCACTGGAACAGGCTGCCTAGAGAGGTTGTGGAGTCTCCTTCTCTGGAGACATCCAAAGCCTGCCTGGATGTGTTCCTGTGTGATCTGATCTAGGTGTTCCTGCTCCGGCAGGGGGATTGGACTAGATGATCTTTCGAGGTCCCTTCCAATCCCTAACATTCTGTGATTCTGTGTTTCTGTGAAGTGATATTAATGAAATGCTACATGAGCATTCCAGAGTGGCATGTGGTGGGATTGTCTTAGCTTCACCTAACCTGTTCTCCTTAAAAATCCTAGGACTACCTTAAGGAGGAACTTTCTATCCTAGGCATATAGTGTGTATATATATATAGTATATGGAGACTATAAATACTCTATCTATATAGAGTATATTTGCTCTCTGTATATATACTCTATATATACTCTCTCTACCTATAGACGATATATTTATTTCAGTATATCTGTCTATCTATATATCAGTGTACATATGTATGGATCAGTCAAAAGTTTGGGAATCAAATTTTTTAGCTTATAACAAAAAAAGTTTGTTTTTCCTGGAGATTACTAAGTTCTGTTGCTGTGGCTGCTGGTATACTAGGACATTAGTATAAGGATAGTGGACTGATATCTCAGTTCCTCTTTCTTGTTTGCAGTTCTACAGATTAAAATGGAAAAAGGAAGAGCAGCCTCGCACTTCCTGCCTGATGCTAGGAGTATAGAACATAAACAGCTGACAAGCTGATTTGTCCAGAACAGCAAACACAACCAGTCCATGGAATCATTTCAAGATATTTGAGCTCTTTGAATTGTTTTTAATAATTTCCTCCAACAAACATACCCTCCTGCCTATTCGTAGACCCATTTAGTTTCTACAAATATGTACTGTCTTGAAACACTTGCTTACTAAAAATGTTCAGGTTTGTGGTGTTTCAAAGCTATGTTTTCCCAGCTGCTTGCCTGGCTGCTCGCGGTTACTGACCACTCGCCGCAGCGGTCCTGCCTGTGGTGTTGGTGGAAGTGGTTGCTGTTGGAAACCACCAGGTGAATGGACAAAGAAGTAATATCAACATGCTGGGAATGGCTTGGTGGCAACGGGTAGTTCAAAGTGTGGGTTGGGAGCAGTACCTGCTCTGTGGAGATGGGTCACCTGGTTCTGCCCAAAAGTCCAGCCCAGTTCTCTTTGTGTTAGCAGAAGATGTGACTGTGCTCTGCTTTTTTTTGCCTTGTCCTACAGGAAGCTATATCTGTGCTGGTCTTCCAGCCGACCAGCTGAAGTGAGCAGCCAGAATTGATTTTGCCAGCCCCCTAGGTTTGCAGTCTGAACAAGCCAGGCTGAATTTGTTCCAGATGACACGGAAGCGACTCCCACACAGTTGGTGACATAAATACAGGACTAAAAATATTAAATAGATCTTGCATGGTAAACAAGTAATGAATAGCACATGTGAGAAGGTGAAGAAAACATGATGGTTTTGGAACAATATCTAAGAATTAAATTTCATGTTTAGAGAATATGTATTTTGTCATACCCAAATATTGAACTATTATTCAGGTGCAGTACTTTTTGATCTATAAAAATTAAATTTAGTTCAGTACAAAAATCTGGATGTAGAATATACTCAGTCACCCATAGTTAGACTAAGTTAAATATTTATAAGTTTAATTAGTCTTCATGTTTTAAAATACAAATGATCTACTTCTTGAAATTTGGAAGATTTAACCTATATTCATTTTAGTATGTGGGATGAGAATTTTTTAGTGGTTGGGGTAGGACTGTAGTTCTTTTTTGTGGTGATCCTTCTGTTCCTGCATTTGAGTGAGTTTTGTCAGCAGCATATACAGAAAGGCGGTGCAAGCAACTCTGATTTACACAGGTGTGTGGTGAGACTGGCCACTGTCTTCATGCTTTCAGTTTTCTAAAAATTTACCTCACATCAAAAGGCCTGGATACTTGTGCACCTGTGTGGATTGAGATTTAGTTATTATTCGGCTTTTACCTAAACATTTTAGAGACATCCTAAAAGTGCACACCACCATGCTAGCAACAGACACCTGCTAAGAAGGTGCCTGTCTCCATCAAGGAGAAAATTCACTTGGGGCTCTCAGTGCTACAGGAGCCACGACCAGAGTAAACAGTTTCCTCATCTATGCTGTCTAGAGCAGAGGATGTGTCCTGTTCACTTCCCAGATGACAGGGCTGGTAACATGGAGCAGGAAGGGATGGAGCATGGCCTGCACAGTGACAGGACAAAGTCTGTCCCCACGGGAGAGGGTGCTGGTGCCTGCAGGTGGGTGGTCCAGAAATAGACATCGGTGCAGTCTGCATGGTCCTCACCACTGCTATCCCTGACAACATACTAACAGGAGTAAGCATAGAATCAATCATAGAATCATAGAATCATAGAATCATAGAATAGTTTGTGTTGTAAGGGACCATGGAGGTCATCTAGTCCAACCCCCCTGCAGTAAGCAGGGACATCTTCCACTAGATCGAGTTGCCCAGAGCCTCATCCAACCTGACCTTGAATGTCTCCAGGGACAGGGCATCTACCACCTCCCTGGGCAACCTGTTCCAGTGTTTCACCACCCTAAGTGTGAAATATTTCTTCCTTATGTCTAGTTTAAACCTCTCCTCTTTTAGTTTAAAACCATTACCGCTTGTCATATTGCTACAGGCCCTGTTAAAAAGTTTATCCTCATCTTTCTTACAAGCCCCCTTATGGTACTGAAAGGCTGCAATCGGCTGTCCTCAGAGTCTTCTCTTCTCCAGGCTGAACAACCCCAACTTGTTCAGCCTGTCCTCATAGCAGAAGTGTTCCATCCCTCTGATCATTTTTGTGCCCTCATCTGGACCCGCTCCAACAGGTCCATGTCGCTCCTGTGCTGAGGGCTCCAGAGCTGGACGCAGAACTCCAGGTAGAGTCTCAAGAGAGCAGAGGAGCAGAATCATCTCCCTTGACCTGCTGACCACGCTTCTTTTGATGCAGCCCAGGATATGGTTGGCTTTCTGCACTGCAAGTGCACATTGCCACCTGCTTCTCATTCATCAGGACACCCAGGTCTTTCTCTGCAGAGCTGCTCTCAATCTCTTCATCCCCCAGCCTGTATTGATACTGGGGGTTGCCCTGACCGATGTGTAGGACCTTGCATTTGGCCTTGATGAACCTCATGAGGTTTTCACAAGTTCACTTCTCCAGCTTGTTAGGGTCCCTCTGGATGGCATCCCGTCCCTCAGGGGTGTCAACCTTGCCACTCAGCTAGGTGTCACCCACAGACTTACTGAGGATGCACTCAATCCCATCATCTATGTCATTGAAGATATTAAACAGCACTGGGCCCAGAACAGACCCCCTGAGGGATACCGGTTGTTACTGATCTCCATCTGGACATTAAGCCATTGGCAACTACTCTCTGGAAGCAACCATCCAACCAATTTCTTATCCACCAAACAGTCCACCCACGAAATCCATGTGTCTCCACTTTAGAGAGAAGGATGTTGTGGGAGACTGTGTCAAAGGCCTTGGAGAAGTCCAGACAGATGATGTTGATGGGTCTTCCTTTGTCCACTGATGTGGTTACTCCCTCATAGGAAGCCACCAAGTTGTTGAGGCGGGACTTGCCCTTGGTGAAGCCATGCTGGCTGTCTCGAATTACCTCCCTGTCCTCCAGGTGCCTCAGCATGGCTTCCAAGAGGACCTGTTCCGTGATCTTCCCAGGCAAGGAGGTGAGGCTTACAGGCTGGCAATTCCCAGAGTCCTCCTTTCTACCCTTTTAAAAAATGGGTGTGATGTTATCCTTTTCCCAATCATCAGGGACTTCAAATGTCATGGAGGGTGGCTTGGTGACTACATCAGCCAGTTCCCTCAGGACTCTCAGAGCATCTCATATGGTCCCATGGATTTATGTACATCCAGGTTCCTCTGGTGGTTGTGAGCATGATCTTCTCTTACATTGGGAGGGGTTTTGCTCTCCCAGTCCGTGCCTTCTGGCCCATCCCCTTGAGAGGCATAGGAAGAGAGGCTGCTAGTGAAGACTGAGGCAAACTTCAGCCTTCCCCTCATCTGTTGTTGCCAGCTTGGCAGGCTTGCTCATCAGAGCAGGTACACTCTCTTTGACCTTTCTTTTCTGATTTACATATCAGAAGCCTTTCTTCTTATTCTTAGCATCCCTTGCCAAGTTCAGCTCCAGCTGTTCCTTGGCCTTCCAGACCCCATCCCTGCACAGCCAGGCAGTGTCCCCATACTCTTTCCCAGGATGCCTGCCCCTGTTTCCACTGCCTATGCATTTTCTTTTTCCCCTTTAGTTTGAGCCACAGGTCATGACTCAGACATGCTGGTCTCTTGCCTATCTTACCAAAATTCTTGCATCTGGGGATTGAGAGCTCTTGTGAAATATGGAAGGCATCCTTAAAGATCTGCCAGCTCTGCTCTGCACCCTTGTCCCTAAGGGCAATTTCCCAGGGGATCCTTTCAACTAACCCCTTGAAGAGCTGGAATTTTGCTTTCCCAAAGTTTAGGGTCCTGACTTTATTCTTCACCTGACCATATCCCTCAAGGCGGTGAACTCCACCAGTGCGTGGTCGCTACATCCCAGGCAGCCTCCGACCTTGATGTCCCCAACTAGCTTGCTTATATTTCTGATTACCAGGTCAAGTATTGCATCTCCCCTGGTAGTTGTTTTTTATTACATGCCTTTAAAAGTTGTCTTCAATACATTCCAGGAGTCTCCTGGATTGCCTACAGCTTGCCGTGCTCCTCCTCCAGCAGATACGTCTGGCATATACATCTGGCAGCTGCTGTTTAGTAATTTTGTGACCCTGGTATGTGCCCCAACATTTGCTGTTGTTGAGCCAGTCAGTGTGCTAAGCTGACTTCCGTGTACCTGTTCATCAAGCAAGGGCTGAAAAAATGATGCTGGCACATCCTTTTTCTGGAGCAGGCTGCTCATTTAGCTGGGCTTGTCCCAGAGGCAAGATTACCTGAAGAACTGTTGAAGACTGGGAGGACTGGAAGAAATGCAAGTGCAGTGCTGTCACCAGTGCTTTTGTGCAGGTGTTTAGGCAGTAGGAACAGATGTTTGCTGTGCTGTCTGATATGGGTTGCCAGGTCCAGGCACCAACTGGTCATGGAGAAAGGCTGAGGAAGGCTGAGCATCTCTCAAAGAACTGGATCCAACCCCTGCTCAGCACAGTCTCCCCTGCAGGCTCCAAGAAACCATCTAGCAGTGGTCTTCACATCCTGGCAGTGGGTAGAGAGGAGTTCATGTGGATTGGGGGAGGGTGGCATATCTTGAGGTACTCTGTGTCCTCTCCCCTGTATTTGTGGTGTACTAAGGATACAGATGGAGCATGCAGGAGGTACCTTGCAAGCTGGCAATGAGAACATAGGCAGGTATACAAAGGTATGGGCATTTGCTTAGTTTTTCTGTATGCCCTGAGACAATGTGGGGTTCGGGGTAGTAATAAAGATATTTAACATACCTGGATTTTTCACTATGATCTAAGCAATTTATGCATATTGAGTCAAGATCACGATTAGTGTAACCCATTTGAATATTGCATGGGATAAGTTCCTTTGCATTTTTTTTCAGGGGCTTATACATTTTTACTTAAGCCTTTTAAAACACAGAGGAAATTAAAGTCTTCTCTGAGGTTCTGATGGATGGAAAACTTAAATGCTGTCATTGTACTGCTTATTAGACCCAAGGACTAGAATATCCAAATTAGATCAAATGAGAAACATTAATGGCTTTGTAATTATGACTTCAGCATTATGGGAATGCATTGTGGGTTTTCTGGTTTAAATGTTATTTAGAATGCCACTCCTCTTAAAAAACAATGAACATAAACCGTCAGCCTTAGGAATTTCCCATACTGTTATTTAGCCAGAAGTATAAAAAAATGAAGCAAATGCTGTTTTGGACTAGTGAGCTTTTTGTTCTCATACAACAACTCTAAGCTATTGTTAAGGATATGTTTCTCTTTGCTAAGTCAGTATGTTGACATGGAGTCTATTATTTTAGATGAGCATGTTACTTCTGGAAAAATTCATTGGTCTCAGTCAAAGGATTTTGTATTTTTTCTTCCTCAAAGAAAAACAATGCATTAGATTTCATTTTTTCAGACATTTATGTCAAAGCTGGCATAAGCAGCATGTTACTTTATGAATTCAGTAAATTAGGAGACTTCCTTTTCTAACACAGGTGTTTAAACTACACTTACAAACACAAACACAGTTCGTACCCAGAACATGCTTCAAGGTTGCCACTCATGTTCTCATATTCCGTATTCTCAGATTTTCTTTTAAAATTTATGACCCGAAAGAGTCCTCTTGTGAGATCAGAGTATTTTGGGTTACATTTGGAGCTACGTAGACTCCCTCTGGTGGCTGGCTTCAAGCCCCACTGTCCAGGGACTACCATTTCTCTAGGTTGATTAAGTAGCTACATTGGTAGAGTGCTATAGGCCTCAAAACTTAGTGTGAAAGTAATATGACTGGAGCCCATCTTCATGCTTCTCTTCAAAGTGGATACCAAATGAAGTCACAAAAGTCACAGAGATGCACACAAGAAAAGTGTTGTAAAACCTGTGTCCTACTTAGCTGGAAAAAAAGCGCTTCATACGTTGTCCATCCAAGAAGATGAGGAATATACAAATGAAAAAGGTGTAAAAAATGGCTTACAATGCTGAAAAATGCTACTCTGCTGAATCAAAGCCATTGTACTTCACGGACTGGCAACCCTAAGTAGTTTGTTGTCTTTAGAAAAAACATTTTTCTTGATAGCTTTGAGTAATTACCATAATATACATTTTCAAAGACACATCTTTTTCCCAGAGAAACCATCTGAAACTGATGGGAAGTGGCAGTAAGTTGCTGTCTCATCCATCTACCACAACAGGGAGTCAACAAGCCATATCAGAAAGGAATAGTCAATGATTCATGGTCAAAATGCAAAGTCATTGAAGAAGATAACACAGGTATCTACTTTGGGTCAGTATTTCAACTGTGATTTAGTTGATGAAACAGATTCAGACTTAAAAAAAATTGTAGGTGCTTTATAGATAAGTGAGAAGAGCTGAAATAAGATCAAATTCTGAAATTAGTGGACTTGAGAATTGTCTGTTAGAATTTAAAAAAGAGTATCACAGTCAGGAAACAAATATCAAATGCACAAATACAAAATGAGAACTAACTGGTGAGGAAACAAAACTGTATCAGGAAATTGAGAATGTAGAGCAGACCACGAGTTTATCCTGAGGATGTCACCTGCAAAATCAGCAATTTTCCTTCCGGGAATATTAACAAGAATATTTTTCAGAAGGTATTAGAGACAGATTGTTTTTCTTTTTACTCAGCTTAACTCTCACGCCCCAGGTCAAATATATTGTGTTGTCAGAGCACACTAAGAAAGATGTAGACAAACTAAAAGGACTTGAAGGGGCAGCAAAAAGAAAGATAAGAGGTTAAACAGCATGATCTGTGAGGAAAAGCTGAGAAAACAATGAGGGACATGGTACTTATCTAATATATGAGAAGTTGTCAAGAATGGTGTGAAGAAAAGTGATGGTGAACCATCCTGCATTTCCCTCATAATGTGGCAAGAAATAAAGGCATATTTGTACATGGGGAAGTTTTGGGCAGATCATAAGAAAATATTCTAATACCTGCAAAGTTGATCATGTGTAGATCAACTCTTTCATGAGACACAACACAGTAGTCTGACCAATGTCTTTCAAGAGTAGTCTATGTATGTGATCTTAGAATGGGGAGCAGATTTCTCTCTTCTAGGTTGCAGGGTGGCACCTCTTACCTCTGGACCTACACGGCTTCTGCAGACTGGTTCCTTTTGCACAGTTTCAGACTGTAGCCATAAATGCAAGAACAATCACTGGATTCTTTCATTGGAGACACACACATTATATGGGTTGTTGAAAGTGGCTTTTCAAGAGGCTCAGAATTAAACTCTCATTTTTTCTTGCCTCAGAGTTTTCCTGAAAAAGGTGACTAGTGCATAAAGCTTGCTGTAAAACTTATTTGTTATATTTGGCATCCATTGCTACTGCATGGTACCAGGGAGTCTGGATCTGTTGTTTTTCCTTCTTCATCCACACTTCACATATTTTTTTCAACTTTATTTATATCTGAAGAAGAAGTCACAGGGGATTTTTTAAAAGGGAAGCATCCAACACAAACAAATGTTACCATTCACGTGAAGCAACGTAGTAATCCTGGAACATAAACCAAAATTACTTAGATCATTCTGACACAGTATAAATCCTGTACAGGGTATTTTCTTAAGAATTCTTTAAAAATACGATTTGTATCTCACATTTGTTCAACCCGATCAGTTATTTTTGTCAGTTATGTATCTGTCTGTGATAACTTTCTGTCTTATCATGGAATTGTAGGAGGTGGAGTTGGAATGGACCTCAAGAAATTTCTGGCTCATCCCACTGCCTTATGCTCATTTGTGTCCTATCTGACAATACACACACATCCACTTTTAGAACATACAATCTTTTGGTTTTCCTTCTAATTTTCACAACAAACTGAGATTAAAATTTCAAGGTAAAGAAAATTTGCATGCCTAAAAAGAACCTGGGACAATATGGTGATCCTCCCCACCTGACTTCCAACATTTTGCTCTTAATGTGTTTTGTTTTCCTTCTCCTCCTTATGCTATTTTAACAGCTTATTTTTCTAGAATAGTTGCTTTCTATCTTCTCTCTTTCCTCTGCCCTTATTTCCTCTGTTGCCTTCACAAATGATGGTGCAAAAAGAACTGAATGAAACAGCGTGCTCTAGAAGATCCATCAGCAGCACAGTATCTTTCCACTGAGGAAAATGGAAATACAATAAGCACAGAAATTATGCTGATAATTGTTGATAATCATCTTGAGACTTTCCTGGTCCATTTTTCCCTACTCTGATTGCATTTGTATTGTGGTCTGGACATGTCATATAAGCAATGTGTTTTGCATCCAAACAGCTCTTTCCCGACATTGATTCTCTGGCAACTGCTTATTTTTTCCCTGGGCATCAGGTTCTCTTCTCTGTTCTTTCAGCATGGACCTGATGTCAGAAGCATGACTGAAATCCAGGCCAAAAGTGATGACTGACCTTCCACCTGGGTACTTCTTATGGGAATCTGACCAGTTGAAAAAAAACTCCAAGTGAAAAATCCAGCCTCTTTCTTGGAAAGTGCTCACATACTCAGTGTAAACCTGAAGGCAGGAAACAACTTCATAAAACAGAATAGTTTTTAAAGTTTATGTAAACTGCCTGGAGAATAGAATCCCATTTTTCTAAACTCCGTGATGATGCAGTACAGGCTACCGATATGTTACCAAAACTGTTCAGATATGTAAAAGTTGCATTTCAATAATGCAAATTCTTGGAGAGATTTTTTTTTAATAATTTTTCAACCTCCTTTGTGATATTTTTTTTCTCTCTTACTCTCTTTCAGTGCCTGTCACTATATCTACATTGTTCTGCAGCTGGTGCCATTGTCAGCTTAGGGACCAGCTGGAAGAACTGGTGGACAGCCTCTGCTCCAGAAGAACTGCCGTCCTTTCCAGTGCTATTCTGGAATGGATCTCCAAGCCTAGAAGCTGGATTGTGAAACTCTGGTTTAGAAATAGTTTTAAAATGGAAAAGATGGAAAAAGAAAGTCTATGCACAAAGAAGAAATGTTAAGCGTTAGGTTATTTGTAACATAATTCATTGGGCTTGGACCTTTATGTTTAATTTCATAGTCTATTTGCAAGAAAAGCTATTAAAAGAGTTGAGAAGTATTTTGCATTTCTGCATGTCTGATAGCAAAGATTCATTTGCCCTGAAAACAGGGAACAAGAGAGAGCTTAGTGCACATTTAGTAACTTGCAACATGACATTTACTTGTATAAATGGAAGATTTATGTTGATCTGCTCTGACCAGTTGTCTGGGTGACACCCATACATTTCAGTGAGGATCCTGGAAACTGCTCCCAAAATATTGGGACTTATGCAAGGTACATTTCTTTTCTGTAGACAAGAAAACTGAGCTGCAGTAGGGAACTCCAGTAGTTACACAAAAGAAAGCATATAGGTCCTTGAATAAGCCAATTAAAAAAAAAAAAAAAAGAAAAAGTTTTGTAATTTTCTGATTTAAAAAAATAATGGGATTTCTCTTTATATGTAGGGGCTTCCATCATCCTTGGGAGGTGGATCTCTTTCAGAGCTGTTAGCCAGCTTTGATACTAGAAAAGGATTCTCACCAGTCTTATACTGTCTCCACAACATCCATCCAAAAAGGTCTATTCATTTGTGTATTAAAACAGAGATGAAGATGACAAGGGGAGTCTAAGGCTCCACTGATGAAAGTAATGAGCTAGTTCATCATAAAGCAGCTATAAACATCATTTTTCATGAGCATTTCTCTAAGAAGCACTGAGAGTTGACATGAAATATGCTCAAGGCATGTACACCAGCAGTGCCTGTGAATCAGGATTTAGTTCGTTGATGTTAGAATTACAGTTCAGTCAGGAGAATGGCTCCATCATTCTCTCATTGGACACTATAGGAAAGTGTATAAACTTGATATGTTTTATGTTATACAAATAGTAACAATGTCCAAGAATTCATTAATTGATGGCCTAAAGGCTATGAAGAAAAACATTACATTATATTTCCCAGAGCAACAGCTGAGGTTATGATTGTGTAAAAAATAAACTCAGTGAAGTCCAAAACTAATGTCAGATTTGGCTTTCACAAGCTGATTTTCCCCAGCCATATTCTCAAATCAGTTTGGGTTTATTTTTCCAACTCTTTGAGCATGACATCTCTTTGCGTGGCTTTAAATGGTATGAAATGTGGAAAGAACTCAGGAGGGACATATAGGCTGTGTTCTGCCACATTCGCCATGTGATAGCTGGGAGACCCCTTTCTTAAACTGGTTGGATCCTGACTCACTAGGGAATTCAGAAGAGCCTGAATGACTCTATAGCATTGAAGCTAGTCTCTATCTATTCTTGTAAGACCATCATAAGGTGAAATAATTTGCCACGTCTTGTTATTGTTTAACAGCATCCCAAGTGTCTGGGAGTAAAGGTTGTGAAGACTGCAGGCATGCACAACTTTTTCCTTATCTTATTTGCGTTTGCTTTATGTGGCCTTATCCCTTACTCTTAGTACTCTCTGTAAGCTTTTTTTATCAGAGAGAATCCTAGATTTTTCAGTTACTCTTTGATTTTTGAAAGCACTATGAATCTGAATATTTTGCTTTCATCTCCTTTATGAGGAAAAAGACTTGGACTCCAATTTGCACGAATAAATTTTGTGCTGTCAGATCAAGAGATCAGGCACATGCAAACCATATTAATGCCCTGTAAAACCAAATAGAAAAGAGTACATTGACAAATGGGGAAGATCTGTTCAGGCAAAATTAAACAATGCAGTGCATTCCTGGGAGAACAATAGTAAGCACTGTCTGAATATTAATTAGCAGTACTAAAGCAAAAAAAAAATACAGTATAGCTGGAACAAAGGGATATTTGCCACAGAAGCACTGCAGGGCCTGCTGAGTGAATACACATACAGTGCTTTCTGGTCCTAAGCTGCTATGTGCCATAAGAGTTAGTGACTTTCTGCAAGTAAGCCAGTTAAATAAATAAATAAATAAATAAATCCATGTTTACTACCTACAGCATATATATTTAATAAGAATAGATCTTGGAACTATTCTACCTATGTAACCTGCCCTGTGGATTGTAAAAGGGCAGCACATACATGATTGTTTATGGCACTTTGCATGAAAGAAATGCATTTGTTTTGTCACTAAATGGTTGCCTGCCAAAAGTTGCCCACATCCTGTTGTTTGCTTATGTGTCAATAATATCCTGGTTGACTACAGTTAAATGAAGTCACTCAAGTTTCCAGGGAGTAAAGCACTGTTTGTAGGCTCTGAAAAGACTGAAAGGGAATTTGGGTGCAGTGGAAGGAGATGAATGTATACTTTTAAACTTTCTAAGTCATTCAAGCCTTCAAGCCTAATAATGTCAATAAAACACACTATTTAAACAAAAGGACCTGCAGATGAGAGGGGAGCTCAGACACTGCACGGCATCTAAAACATGGACCTGCCTAGCAAGTTTAGTATTTTCATACATGTTCCATTTTACTCTGTATAAATATCTTACATGTTGGTAATGTTGTTTGCCAGAAAATAAATGTACTTGTTAAAACTCAAGAAAACCACCGGCTGCCTGTAATTGCACAGACATGTTTAATAAGGGATATACATTCCAGTAGTGAGAAACTCAGAGCAATGCCCTAAGATATTCCCAAAGTGGTATCCGAAAAAAAACCTGAACACTGTTTTTCTGGCAGTCCAAGCTCATATGGATCTGGATGCACCATGCAAGGATATGCTATTTGCAATGACTGTGGGAGGAGTCCTGGTGGTGTCCCCTGCTGCTCTGGGAAGCACAAGCAAGGTCAGCAAGGCAGGGCCCCTACGATATCTGGGGTCCACTGAGATACTAGGTAGTGCTCTGGACAGGTTTAGCAGTGAGCAGTTGAGCCAGATCAGTGTAAACACCTGCACTGTATCTGAGCTTCTAACGTCTTGAAACGGAATTTCTCCTAATTGCTCTGTGTAAAGAAAACTAATATTAGGCAGGGAAAAAAAACATATATTGGTCTGAGAGCAGATAGGAACCTCAGTCTGACTCAGCTGTGTCTTGTCTGTGACAAAGAAAAGTGAAATAAATTGCAAGGTCATTGCACCCTGCCTGTATCAGACTGTCTTTCATATTCAATAAATGATGTGCGATTACAGTAAGCAGCTAGCTTTGAGGGAGTATATTTTGGCAAGGCCTCTCCCTTCTCTCTTCAGCACTGGTACAATGGCTTTATGCCATGGTATCCTCCTACCTGTCAAAATACTTCAGTCTGGATGCACTGACTGCTACGGAGTGAGGAGTAAGCCTGGCATTAGACAGCTGCCTCTGGAACGCATCTCACATGGGTGGAGTCTCTGGGCAGAGAGGTCGCTCTCCCCATACCCACAAGGGTCATTCTGATGTCAACAGGACTTCCATCTCCAGACCAGAGAGAAGCAGTTTTAGTTGCTAACAGACTATTTTGTCTAGGTCTGTTTGTGGAGGATATGGTAAAGTGATTGTCTCTTTCACCTATTTTTTCTTTTTTCCCTCTCCAAAATGTCTCTGACAAGATCTGGTGGGTTTTTTTTGTTTTGTTTTGTTTTTATACTTAATGTTTGTTTTTTTTCTCATTGCTTTCTCTCAAAAGCTCAACATTTGAATTTGTTTCTTTTATGAGCAGCATAAACAGAAGACAGATTTTGTTTGCTTCCCTTTACTGAACTCCTCTTGTTAAAAATGACTGATGCTTGTTTATCCTCTCTTTTGTGCTTTGAACAGATATCAAATCCCATGCTTTGAGCCAGAAATATAGAAGGGGATCATGGATTCATCATCATTCGTCATGTACTTCGATGTGCATGTGTGTGCCTGCACTGCAAACTGAGACCACAGATAAATTCATTTGTCTGCTTGCAGTGAGCTGTAATTAGACTTCTGACTAGCTGGAAAGTGACTATTCATTATGCTGCAGCACTACGGAACTAGACTAAGGTTTTTGAGGCTTTTAAAAAGCACCATTTGAACTTCCTGGCATCCACTGAACACTATATAATATAACCAAATATCTTCTTAGTATTTCATAATGCAATAGTGTATATGGGTGCACATCATCAACTGAGATCCCACTGGGTTAGGTCCTGTACAAACACCGTATATTTTGGCTCCATCAAAAGGTCTCACAGTCTAAGTGGACAAGATGGAGCCAGAGAAGACTGTTTTTGAGGCTGTCAGCTTCCCATGTTACTCTATACCTTCTGAGACTTGTGGCATAACTCTGGCCCTGAATGTAAGCAGCATTTTAGACAAAAACATCTCATTGCTCTTTTACAGTAGATGTCTTTATTGCTCCACTCTCAGTGCAGATGGCTTCCTGAAGGCAGATTTGTCCGTCACAAGAGGAGTGCCCCAGTGTAAGCACCATCGGCAGCACAGAGCCAGTGGGGAAGCTCTGCTCTCAGCCTCGGGCTGGCTGGTGAACACAAGGATGACCACTGTTGGTGCCCACAATCATTGGCTACTGTCTGCACCCCTAAGGTCTGCTAAGAGCTAATTCAGCTTCAAAAAATTCCAGGAGAGAAGACTATTAGGTACCTGGTCCAAAATGCAAAAATGTAGAGGCCACCTTAATGAGGCCACCAGCTTCTTTGAACTAGTGGCTGTGTTCCTCAGCCACAGTCAAGGATTTAGACCTGACTGCCTACTCCTTGAAGTGACATAGGTAGCCTTCCAAGCCTGTGCATATAACAGATGCAAATATGCATTCTCCTGTCTGCAAACACTTTGGAGCAGGAGTTCTTCTAAGACAAATGAACTCCTTAGCAGCCTTTAATTGGAGGGGTGTTTCCCCCCTGTAACAAAGTAAAATTCTTACCTTTTAGGCTGAAATATGTTGTTCTCTTACAAATAGTAATTTTTTATTGGAAATGTGAACAAAATCAATGTATGCACTTTTAAGAATAAGAAGATCAAATTATATTTCTGCTGCTACTGTAGAGAAAACACTTGAGTGTTCTTTCTTACCAGCTTTGACACTGAAGCCTAAGAAGTCAGAAAATGTACATCTGGCATAGGAACATCTTTAAAACTCCAGTAGTCTTTTTGAATGTTCAGATAAAGTTCTATTTTGATCAGTAGAGCTACTGTATTAAAAAAAATTTCTGTGTATATGTGAAACACAGCTGTTAGGCACTAATATTTAATTCTGATTTCCTAATGGTGCTTGTTTGCATAAATACATTGAATGAGTTTTGAATCACACTAGAAATCAATACAGGGAAGTTTTGGTTCTCAGTGTGTAAGAATTTGCGTCTCTGAGTGAATGATTAAAGGGACGTAGAGAACAAATCAGGCTTCCTAACAGAAGGGAAGCTATAGTACCTTAAATGAAGCCTCAGGTTTAGTAAAGTCTGCTCTTCCTCAGAGCTGATCCTTTATCTTTTCTTTAACCAGGAATTACGTATGCTGCAACACTAGCCCTTTGACACCATGCAGAGGCTTTCTGATGTCACAAAGACCTTCAGAAAAACAGGCTTTAAGTGTTTCTGTTTCTGTTTTGGTGGTCCATCTCCACCAAGTTTGCTGTACCATTTCTTTGCCCTCTTCCATTTGTTTAGACTACCTATTGTTTCTTGTCTTAAACTATAACTGTCTAATGGCATTGGATGTCTTTCTGTGCTGTATGTATTAATCCAGTGCCGAAAGAGCTTTGACTTGTTATCTATGACTGGGCACTGAAAGTACTATAAGATACCTCTGTGGATGATTTGCTATGACTTAGAGAGAAGATACCTGGTTGTTGCAGAACCTGCTGTCAGAGGGACTGCTGTACTACCTGATGGCAATGCCTCCTTCCATACTGAAAAATAGTGAAAGGATAATCAATACTAATCAGCTTCCAGTTCTGGGATTTGAAAAATTACCTTGAAACCCAGCAAGAAAATTTTTACAGATGCTCTGATTTCTAATGGAGAAGAAATTATGACGCTGTGTTTGCATTTCTGTTATGTAGTACAGGAATGAAACTCTCTGACACAGAGTAAGGTATCTACCTGGAAAGAGACTGCTTAATAAAAGGTTCTTAGAGAGGCTGGGTGTTGTAGAGCAAACTAGAAATACCTTCTTAAATCTTTTAAAAAATGTTGGTTATACTGGAGAAGAATTTGGGATGTACACACATGACACAGAGAAAGCAGTGTCATCAGGAAAGAGCATGCTGAGGAACAAGCAGACACATCAGAAATTGCTTGCTGTTTCCCTGGGAGCTACAAAACAAAATGTGCTTTTGAAGTTTTGAAGGAAGATTCCTAAGCCTTTTCTGTCAGTGGGCCAGGAGCTGAGAGCAGTTGCAGCAGCAACAGACAAATGTGGTGAGAGGCTGCCAGGAGGGGCCAGAGTGGGCCAAGAGGCAGCAAGCCGAAAGACATAATACCTACAGCTGCTGTTAAGGAGAGCACCTTGGTGTCGCAATACCTCCTAGATGACTAAGGCAGTAGTAACCTTAAAATAATTGCTTGTTTCATGGAGTTTCCCCCAAATCCGTTTCTGATTCAAAAATTACAAAACTCACTCAAATAGGAAATTGTTGAGTTTGGTGTTTAAGATGCCACAAGTGGAGCAAGTGATTGCTTCCAATGCTGTAAACAAGATTTATCCTAATAATTAATTCATTTTGAAGAAGAATGGTAATTAAACCTAAATCTTATTCATAGATGTCAGAGACAGGAAGAATTAATACATCTTCAGTTCCTTTGTTATAATACATCAAGTAGCAAAATCTAAAAGAAGTTCAAAGTTCAAAATCTATGCATTTTTTTTTCCACTGATCCTGATGGGAATGTGTTCCTCATTCTTAATTTTGATGTTGGTAATGACTTACTCTGTAGTTAGATTTCACATGTCACCTGAGATAATTTCACTCCGTGCAATCACTGCAGTAAAGGTACCATTCCTTCCTGTTTCTCAGGGACAGCACCAGTTGTGCGGCTGCGACACAAACTTGAGCTCTATCCCACAATAGATGCTGATCTGATAAATCACTGTATTTGGCAGTGGTTTAAACTAACACCCTTGCACTGAAGCAGGATCTAAACACTAAGACACTGTTCAGGAAGAGCTCAGGGAGCCCTTATTGCCACCACTGGTCTGCCAGCTGCCTGTGCAAAAGGACTGCAGCCCGCAGGACGTCTGCCAGCCCTGACCGCTTCGCACTCTCACAGTAAGTACTGCAGGCTCACTTTCACAAAGAAAGCTCTGCTTTTAACCTCTTTTTACACAGCTTTGTTGCAGCTTAACTACAGTTCACAAACCCACAGTGTATGTTAGATATAAGGCTTGCAAATGTATTTGTACCAGACCATGCTGACTGCTGCTATGGCCATACCCTTAGCAGATCAAGTAACCAACAGTACTTTATAAACCTTCTATGTCATGGAGTTAGTAATGCTGTTTATACATTTCAGTGAGTGTACCCTACTTATTACTATTTTGCTTCAGCAGCCCCAGAGAAATCTTTATAGGTTTGGGGAGGAATGTTAAATAGCCTTTACCAAATAGAAAATTGAATCCATTTACTCCATAGTTAATTAAAACTTTTTCATTTGTTCAGTGTGTTTTCTTGTGTATCAAATTATCTTCATCAACACAAGAACAAATTCTGGAGGAGGCATATATACCATGAGGTGCTTTGGGATAGGACACAGCATATGACATGAATGTGAATAACAGGTTTATCATCTGTACATTCTTTTAATAGATTATTTCATTTTTCCTATTCCCATGAGTCTGTGGAAGGGGTGGTACGAAGTTCCTTAAATATTGAACATTCCTTCCTTAAATAGCCACAAATAAGTATGAAAATGTAGTGTTAAAGCCACAAGAACTGGCTTCGGTTTCTGAATGCAACTTGTACACACAATGAAAGCTTAAATTTTTGTATGGTTCCTAGACAGGCCTGTGCTGAAAGATGAGATTTAGGTATCCAAAATGGGGCACCTTGCTGGCATTTATATATTTGATTTTGGAAGATTTAGTACCTTTAGATCTTTGAAATACCAAGTGATCTGAAATAAAAAGATAAGATTTTAAGACCAGAGGTTAAGATTGTGGAAGTATTAAGCATGAATAAACTCATGCCTATTAACTAAAACTAGATATTTAAATTCTTCCAGTTGCAAGTGAAATCAAGTGTTCACATGAGATAAACACCAGAATAACAATCTGTCCCACATTACATAACTCAGACTCTAAAAATCCTGAAGTTCTTCCTACCCCTAGCTTTCAAAGCCCCAATTTTTTTTACCTAATTTAGACAGCAATCTATCTTTCAAAGAGACTTTGTCTTCTTCAACTTCACCCACACAAATAAATGAAGGTATGACTGAAACATGTGGTAGCTTATCCACACCAACTTCCTAGGGTGAGCACTGATAACAGTAATAGTCATTGCAGCAGCATGGTCTTAGTGTCTGCTATCAGAAAAGAAAATCTCCAGGGACCCTTAATTAAATTAGAAGCAATATACTAGGTTGTGGTTCCTAGGCAGACATGTCTTTATTTTCTCATCAAAATCACCAAGAAGGTTAGGAGCACAAATCTTTATTGACTGCCAGTAAAATTTGTTACACTAACTGATTGAGGCACTTCATAAGTCTTCCTCTAACTTATCTTTACAGGTTATATGTATAATAAATATTGTTATTCTCTCCATCTATCAATCAATCAATCAATCAACAAATGGGGTTGTTTGAGCTAATGGTGAACTAATGGTATACTAATGGTTCTCTCTGGAAGAATAAAGCATGTTTCAGCTTTGCAAAAATAATATTTCCTCTCCTGCTCTGAACTTGATAACTAGGTAAAACACACTACATGACACTATGCTCTAAGAAAGTACCATGAACTGCCTCTATATTAATAGGGGTGGTTATTCTCAAAAATCATCTGCAATAATTTTTCTTGCTACATTTTTTTTGGCTGCTAAGTAAGCCAGCAAATAAGTGTGCAATGTTCAGACAGTGGCCTAGCAGTTAATGTGGATCTTTGGTGTTACACATTATAGTCCACAGGCACTATTTTTAGTTTATGGAGAGCTTGGATTCACATGTATGTATGCTGTATTAACTTCTCTAGGTCAGCCTAGTATGCCTTCTTTTACATACATACTCTTTACAACCCTGAGTTTTGATCTGCACTGGTTCATGATATAATAATAATCTGCTAATTTCTCTTCCTTCTGAAGAGTTAAAACTCTCAAAGCCTGACAGGAAAAGATGCATTTTGAAAACACTCAGTAATTACTGATGTACTCAACCACTCTGATCTGTAATCAGAGTGGTTGAGTAGCGTTCTTGTAGGAATCCTCAATTGAAAAGTAATTGTAATATAGAAACTCTTCAAATAACAGAAGCATTATTTTTATTAAAAAAAAATGTCTAGGTATAATGCATAGGTTGCAGACATGAAGAATAATCCTTAGAGGAGCTAGCAAGCAACATTTATACCACACACTTAAATGAAATAGGATTTCACATTCCATTTCAGAGCTGATTTAAGAGCTGATGGTTTTGCCTAGAACATGCAGAAAAATCAATCTGAATTAACTTTTAAAATGGATTGGCTAAACCACATTAAATTTCTGTGTAGCCAACTCTCATTTAGAATGTATTAATTTACTTTGGAAGTGAATGTAGTTAAATCGAATTAGGGCCACTTTAATTTTGAATGAGAATGTGCACATAATGCAGTTAAAGTAATCACAACTTTAAATTCACACCTTTAGTTAATTTGAATTAGTTTTCTTGAGTGTTCTCAGACATATAAACTCTAATCTCACTGAAATCAATAAAAATTTATTCAGATGTGCATTCTTATGTATCCAGATAAAACAGACCAAGCAAGGCAGCCTAAAGGAGTGTGCCCTGCTAGCCAATAATGCTGTGGATGCAAGGTGGAGTTTCCCATCTAGTAAAACCCATAGTGAAATCAACTATCTCTCGTGAGTGGTATCATCCAGTACCTGGACCCTGGAGACATTTAGAACTGCTGACTGTCAATGTTTCATTATACCTATGATAGGGAAATAAAATTATCAAAATTGACTGCAGTGGGTTGCTACCACTTGAGAGGCAACATCACCTATGACAACCAAGAGGCATTTAGTGAACCGTGGGTGTTGATTACACACGCCAAGTTTCCTGCTCTCGCTGTAAAGTGCAAAACTTAATGGACTGGTTTGCTGCATATCTGATGGCCACCCACTGCCAAGTATGTTTGTGTTACATACAGCTTGCTGCTTCTTCAAGAAGCGTCAAATGGAAGAGGCTGAAAGAGCACTTATTTGACTTATTGAAAAAACAGTGGGAGATGGGAAGGAAGAAGACAGGGATAACACAATCTATAATAAGACCATCTTTACTCTTCTGGTGCAGATTAAAACTTACATGACAATAACTAATGTGCCAGGTGAACTGCAGGATTTCTGTGCAGAATCTGTCTTCAAAGGTAACAAAAGTGCAACGGCTGCGTGACTGAGAAATGCAAAGGTATGAATGTGAAGCAAATTACTTGGCAATAGCTGCATACAGATGAGCAGACAGTACTGAGAAGTAAGAGAGACAGGATATCTGGCCATCAGAACTTGGTTGATTGAAATTTGCTTGTATGCAGGCAAGGCAAAAAAAGTGTGAGACCGTAAATCTCAGAATTTAAAAATCAGAGGCTTGCAGTGAATTTAACCATCATCTGTGATATTTCAATAAATGATAGATCTATCTAAACACTTTGAATAAAAGTTTACCAGGTTACAAACACTGCTGTCACAGATTTTTTTGAAAAGAAGTTAAAAGTATAAGCTATTCTGATCAAAAAAATTTTGAGCAGTGCAAATGTTCTTCATTTCTGCATCATTGTACTTTTACATGTGGTCATTTTAAAAGGTTGCACTGAAATAGGTAGGCTATTTCTCTTTTCCAGCAGATACACCAGATTTATAATGAAGGCAGATTTTTTAAACTATATTAGCTTCTGTCTTAATCTCACATAATATGAAACTTGAATCCTGTACTTTCACATTTTTAACACATACGAGCTGCCTGACAATTTCAACTTAATATGAAACTGTGTGCCTACAGTTACATACAAATTTATAAGAAGTTTTCATATAAATTAAGTATAACATTCTAAATCTACCCTTGAAACATTTAAATGTATAATGCCCTTCTTTTAGAAGAGAAATATTATTATATTTGTTAAAAAAATACAAAACTGTTTGGTATTTATGGGCCTATGGATGACTTGTTCTAAGTACATCAGGCTTGCTCATAAAGAGAAGTTATTAGTGAGAGCCAGGAAAAAAAAGGCAATATAGTTGGTGGAAAAGAGTGTGTATATGGATAGTGCAATGCAGGACAGATAACATTCTTGCATTTGTTGCCACAGTTTTCAATTTCCCCTGAGGTTATCATTTTAGCTATGCTCCAGATTCTAAGAAATTTCAAGCCAGTAACAAATTTCACTCATTAGCATGAAACAGATTCAGGACACAGACTGCAGACAACTGGTTCTAACCCAGTTAAAAACTCCTAATGAATCTACAGGAGTTTTGTGTATATGAGAGTACGAGAACTGGAGAGCACTGAGCCCACGGCATCTTTTTCACAGGTGTGCCTCCCACTGTCTTCCACGAGAGCTGGCCAGCAGAATCTATCCTCCCAAATTTCAGTTCGGCTGTGGAAATGAAATACATTGTCATAGAGATTTCCCCTGATTTGACTATATGTTGGGTGTTGTGGTTTTTTTTTTTTTTTTTCCCTCAGCTTCTTCTTGCAAGCAGTTTATCAAAAGAAAATGCTCAGTAAACTTCTAATTCAGAAGCTGCATCTCTCTGTAGTGGAACTTCCATGTGCTGCAAAGCAAATAATAATGAAAATTCCAGGTTTAACACCACCATTTTAATGGCAAAATACTTATTTTATCCTTCTCAATTGCATTTAAGCCATGGGCTTTCTATTATGATTATTTATGGTTATCATTTTGGCCGCTCTGAGCAGCAGTGTCTTGGCTTAGTTGTCTTCTCTACTCAGGATGAAAAATGAAGTTTGAAAGAATGTTCATTACCTTCACGGCATGTGTTGACTGCACTGATTCTTCATCTGCCAAACTGCCTATGCTGGCTTCTGTCTCATCTGGAGACCTCTGGAACTAAAAGTAATTGATCAAATTAATTCTAATATAATCCCACACAGACCCTGCTACCACTGCAGCTTGTTAACCTTATATGCAAACACTTTATTTAAACTATCTGGATGACATAATGAAAACTACCTTCAATACATCAAAAAAAAGAATGAAATGAAAGCCTGTTTCAACATTTTTTCCAAGATATGACTTGGTTTTTGCTACTTCATTCTGAAAAACAGAATTTGGACCGTCAATACTTACTGAATTAATTTCAATTCAGTTGGCCATACCTCCCAAATTACTGTATTTTTTTTCAACTCTTTAAAAAACCCCCACAACTTTCAAATCATCAAGTTCACTGAAGTATCTTTGTATGTAGTACAATGTAGCAATTTTATGAACTGTGCATTCCTTTTTCTTTCATGCTGATGGTTCTCATTCCTGCATTTTGTGGACCTTTACATCAAAATCAACTCTCTGACCATTTTCTGTAATTTCTTATGGACTCCAGTCCACTTATTACCTCCCTATAGTAGCTACAGCCTTTGATTATGCAAAATATTAAAGCAGTACTAATAAACTCCTTTGCAGCTGTTTCCACCATCCTGTGTACTTCCTACTTTCATACTGGTGGTTGGTGGTAGGGTGCTTTTGATGCCACTAATAAATGATGCCCTGTGCAACCACGTGGCATAATGTGTGAAAGACATAATGTCTCTGATTGCACTGTTGAAGCAGAATGTATTGTTTGGTATAAAAGTAACTATTAATAAGTTATCAGAAATGCCAAGGGTACCTAAAAGAGCAGAAAATTATTCTGAAAACAAAATAAGAGCAAGAACATAAGTGGGCACGTGACTCATTGTGATTTATAGGTACAGAATGTTTCCCACTACTTCAGGGTCCTGGCTGTAACTAAACACAACATGGTGAATTAAAGATAATACAGCAGTCTCAGCTCCAAGGTTTCCTATAATTTATCACTTCAGCCAAAACACTTAGCCATGGTGATGTCATATATAGATTAAATTACTTTGCATAATATTGAAAACCAAACCAAAGCAAAACCATAAGTAAGATTAAAAGGTTATAAAGATATTACCACGATCATAAAAATATAAAGTAGTGTCTCGCAATCATTTGACCTCCTCATTAGTGCTTAGCTGGCTAATAGCTGAGAGCCGTTAGACTTTCCGGTACTGACTTGCTCCAGGGAAAATATTCAATACTTATTAAACATGGCTTCTGAATGGGAAGGATGAAGACTGCCACGAGAGCACTCCTAAAAGGACAATACATTGTGATCATGTCTTGTGATTATTATGCTACTTAATAAGCAAAAATGTCCTTTTCAGGTCAACTGTGATGGTTCTCTTAGGCTTTCATGACAGCTTTATAAATTCTCTTGGCTCTAGCCTAGTAGGCAGTTTTCCCAAAACACCACAGTTATAGTAGATAGGATATAACACTCATTAAAGCAGATTTCTTCTAGAGTTGCTCTATGCTATATACAGTAGTCTGTATTCTAGTTAGGGCTAATTGGCAGCATTTCAGTAAAAGCTTTTTCTGAAAGTAGATAACTAGGTAGGACGCGAACTTCTAATAAAACCATAATTTTTTGAGATCTTGGATAAATTTTGCAGTCAAAATGAGTGACATAATTCTGAAATTATGCTGTTCTTCTGGGACGTAGGAGGCCTAAGTTCAAGTCCACACTATACATCATTTCTCTTTCAGTAAGTTAGGAGACCATTTGCACCATTTTAACAACAAAGGAAGATAACATCATCCTGGTTGAAAAAATACATTACTTGTTCAAAAAATTAAAAATTGACTTGTTTCTGAAGTTACTTACACAAACAACTGCAAAGAGAACACAGGTATCTGGCAATAGTGATGTGCACAGTGCTCTAGCCGATTTCTGAGGATATCAGGACACAAAATGTGATACATGCTGGTTGTTTTTTAGCTTACATTAAGCAAATAGCAAATGTGGAGAGATACAACTGCATTTCATGTATCCAAATTCACAGATCTTTTTTGTGTGCTGGAGTGCTACTCCCTTCTTTTTTTCTGATTGTATCAGCTTATGTAGTAAAAACTCACTACATTTTCCCACAGGCCTTCCTCCAAATACGGACATTCAGAATTGCCCAGTGACCCTTTGGAGGGTTACACAGGGACAAATCCTCTAAGACAGTATCTTAAAACCAAAACATATTTATTGGCAAGCATAGTTGGTTGCATTCTCCTAAGCCCTTAATAATCACCAACGATGATCATCCATTACCTAAAGAGGGAAGCATAACAAACTGTCCTCATAAACAATGCCTGTTAGGACAGTTAGAAAAATATGTCTCTCAAGCCACCAGCCTGAAGGAATTGTGGCAAAATTGTGTGTACGAACCACAGATTCTACCTCAAAGGTCTGTACCAGGGTCCCTCGCAACAGCAGGCCTAAAACAGGTTGATGTGCAAAGCGTGGAGCACACCATAACTAACCAGCCTGTAGGAGAACCAAAGCCAAGTATTTTTAGTCTTGCTAAGTCAACACATCACTCTATCTATTTTTCATCTGAGTCCAGGCTATTGAAGTTCCTGCTCACCCAGTCTGTCTTGATTTCTTTCTACACAGCCCATAATTATGTATTAGTCTTTCATAAACAGTTTGTGGTAGGAGGAGGCACTTTCTCTTTCTGTTTATAGCTAGTGGTTCTTTAATGCCATGTGTGTGTATAAATTCCTCTCGCTTTTATTATTTTGAAAGGAAAACTAATCCCAACAGAAATTATTACTACAATAAAAAAGTTCCAGAAGATCATAATTATAGGCCCATCAGTTTCAAGTTAATGGATTAATCAGGAAAAATGTTTACAAGAACTTCAAGAAACAAAGAAATAAGGCTATATTTTACTTTTTTCTTTAGAAAACAGAAGCAATGTAGGATATTATTCCTGAAAGTGCCACCGGTTTATGCATCATTGCAGTTAATAACTTATTCTAGGTATTAAATGTGTCACATTCTTTGACTTAGAACAGAATTGAAGAATTTACAGCCAGAGACCCAAATCTGACCTAGCAATTTGAAAGCATAACAGAGATATGAATCCAATTATTCTTTGTCCAAACACTGACACACATACCTTGCATCAGAGAGACATCTGAACAAGTCATATTTAATATCAGACTGAAATGATTACAAAAATGGGAGCATGAGGATTATTAAACTCATTTGCTGAAGGGACTTCACTCCTGAAAAGAAACCATCAACCGGCTGTAGTTGATAATGTTAAAAGTCTCTTCAAAGAACAATAAATTTCTTCTGCTCTTATTTCCCACATTCCATGCCCTTACATTTTTAAAACCACCTGTTTTTTTTAACTTAATATTTTAAAAAGCCCCAAATCTTTGCAGATATCTTTGTGACAGCACCAATATTAACAACCTATTAGTAAGATCCAAAGGATTACTCCCAAGTTTGGAAAGGTTTGTTTTGGTTTTGTTTTGTTTTTGTTTTTAAATGTAACAGTTAGAATTGTGGATTTAAAAAAGGCAAAAGCACAGCTGTGGAAATCTCTTTTTGACCTTTTTTTTTTTTTTTTTTCCCCAAAAGAATTACAGATCATATTTTCTTCTGCTCGGTTTACCTGAATTTTGCCAGTTGCAAGAATGACTTAGATATTATAAAATCACTAAGAGCCAACGGCTTCTTTTGAAGATATTAAAACATCAGACGAGGGATGGAAGACTTTCCTGCATCACATTACCAGGAATAGGTGGAATTAGACATGTGAGAAGTGGCAGCAAGGCAGGGGAATAATCTACCAAACACACTTGTGATCATCGGGTTCCCTGATCTTGAAAGCAGGAAGACAAGCAACTTGAGGAGCATGATGGAGTGTGGGTCAAGAAGTCTGGTAAAGGCTTTTGAAAGTATGAGCTCACTTTCCAACTTTCTCCTCAGGTAAAATTTTCCATTCAAGAAGGTGAAAATGGTCTCATAACAATAAACACAGGGTCAGGCCTTCACCTCCTTTCCAAACCATGGTGGGAGACAGGGCTGTGGTGGTAGCAGGGAGCATCTCCTCCCACTGCATACTTGCTGGGTAGGTCCCAGGCTGTTATCTCATCCCCCAGGCCATCCGCGCCATCCATCAGCCCTTATCTCCTGGTGGGCCCAGCACTGCCTCGCGCCCCGGCTGGTGCTGCCATCCTGGGAAGGCAGGGCTCCGGGTCAGCATTGCAGCACAGGCAGTGAGGGAAGGCGGATGGGGGACAGCTCCTCCAGTGCTCTCCCCATGGCTTGAGCTGGCTGAAATGCCACTGCCCGGCTATGGGTCGAGCCTTCTGAGAAGGGACAGAAGCTGAAGACTTTGACATGTTTCAATCACATTTAGTTTCCATATCTTTGAAGCTCATATGGGCATATCTAATCTCTTAGGATGTCTGCACATTTTCCCCCAGCAGCCGGGTGCTTGAAGACTAGTAGAGGATCTCATGTCAGAGCAGGGATGTTAAAAGCACTAAGGATGCCAGCCTTCTCAGTGTTTTCACTGGCTGATATTACAGTATCTCTTTATAAGAGCTTTGTTGCAGCACCAGGAATGGAGCAGATTGCTCTTCAGACATTCAGATCATACCAGTCATCGGAGGCAGAGAGGGAAAAATTCTTGATATTTCTCAAACAGGGAGAAAAACCTGAAAAGAGACTGTGCCTTTCAGATTTCAGACTCAACTTTGCAACCCTTTGCTCAAGTCAATAGATACATGGGTGTGGTTTAAGTCCTTAGAGGGGCATCTCTTAGATTGCATGAAAGCAGGAAGAAGATTTGATGACTAAATATCCAGTTTCGTTTCCAGGAGAGGAAAATGAAGAGGGAAGGACAGCCAGAACAACAGCCAGGGGAAATCAAAAGGCAGCAAACAGCAGAAAAGGGTGCTTTTACTGCCCCTGGCTGTGAGCAAGACATTTCAGCTGCCAGGTATAACCATAAGGGAGGAAGCTGAGTGTCAGCTCTCAAATGTGTGTACAGAGAATATGAATCGCTTGGTTTCCAATATATTAGTGTTTACCTAAGTGCATGCAAACAAGTCAGGTAGTGTTTTACACTTTCTGAGTTTTGGTCAAAAATGGATGAAATATGTAGAAAGCAATGAGGACTTAGGCCCTTATGAGTGCAAACCATTTTCCATAACTGCTAAATTAAAATCGACTTTCATTTTCACTGTTAAAGCTCGTTGGTCTGATTCTTCCTTAGACTCCCTGATGGGATTCCTGATATAGCCAGTAATGCAAACTGAAACTATTTGAGCCAGAGCTTCCTGGAACACAGCTCCTAAAGAAAACCTTTTTAAAGGCCAAGAGACTCTACTAGCATTGGATGCACCCAGGGAGTTAAATCACAGTAATGAGATTTTCCCAGAAGATCTCAGACATTTAGTATTTGCTGCTGCTAGTTCATCATGTCCATTACCTGTTTGCTGAAGGAAGTGCTAAGCTTTGCTAGGAAATACCAGCCCAGTAAGGGGGCATGTGAGAGGTCCCTGACTGTGTCAGAGCTCCTTGCCTGAGCAAAATAACAGTTTACTGTGTCACCTGATTGAGTCTGATATTGTTTAAAGTATCCAACATGCCATTAGAAATCAGGCATATTTGCTTCTTTTACTTTGAAAATCCCTGTGTTTTCCCAAAGGGATGCATAGCCCTCGGTTAATTTTCTTAGATACTTGTTCAGTATAATCATTTGAAAATACGGAGTTGCTTTCTCCTTTTTGTATTTAATGACCCACTTGTCTAATAACAAAAGGGAACTTGTTTTAGCAATAGTGCTCCAAGCTGTAACTTTCTTCCATTTGAGAAACAGAGTTTCATTTCTGAGTGCTATCATATGATTTTTTTTTTAAATAAATAGAAAAAGCTCACTATGAGCTAAGGGAAAAGTGCAGCTTTTAAATATCAACTTATTTTTTAAGTGAGAGAAAATTGGTTATTCTTTCAGAGGACAATATTATGTAGTAATGTTGCATAGTTTATATGACACAATGCCAAAAAGCATGAATGTTGAGAATAGTGTATCTCGCTATGGAGTAAAATTGCTTAAAAATTATTTTCCTGAGAAGAAGACAGAAAATGTATGAAACCAGCATAATACTAGTAATTTCGAAGTGGTAATTATTTGACTCTAACACATTGTTGTATGCTGAACAGGCAAAGAAACAATTTGTGTGAACAATATATGGGTTAGTGCTGAACAATTCAGTGCAAACGAGAAGGCAGATGTGGAAAGCAGATGTAGAGAGCACCCGTAGAGTTTTGATACTTGGAAGGCTGCTGAGATTTGTATGATGTGGGATTAGGCTGGTCTGAAATGGAAGCACAGAATATCCAGACACAGAACATACGTTGTGAGGAGAAGTTTGTCTCACACAACAGCTGCATTGCAGCCATCTTTTTTGCAACTTGCACACTGAAGAAATCTCAGGGAAATTTCTTGGCCGAGAAAAGAACTCTCTCGAGTATCTCTTGATACTCTCTTCTCTTTCTTTTGCTGACACAATCCTTAAGAATACCTGTTACACCAGTCCCAGAAAACAACATGTGGACAGCCTGCATCTTAGTGGGAGCAGTGTGTTTCCCCAAATTGGCAGTGTTAATGAGAACTAATAAGAACAAATTCACTTATGAAAACATTTAAGAGCAGGAAGAAAAGAGAGCATTGCTGTCAGTCTGCTATGATAAGCCTGAGCTGGGAGAACTCTGTTTAATCTTTTTGATTCACTTCTGTAACTGGAAGGAGAAACAGATTTAGATGATGAATATTTTCAAAGTGCATTAAGAAAAGGCCTATGAAAGTGTGATACACTTTTATTTATGAGTTTACTGATAGCATACTAGTAATGAAAAAAAAGTGGAAATAGCTGCGTTGTGTACAGATTAACTTGAACTGTGTCCATAATACTGGGATTTTTTTGCCTTTGCTGTTTGAGCTCATGGGGTGAATTATTCTCTGCTGCAAATTGTTTTCTGCATTCAGGAACAACAGGGACTCTAGAATGAAGGTTTTCACTTTTCTTTGCAAATATGTTTTAAAAGTATTGCTAGGATTACTGTTATCCTGCATATGCAGAGTGTGGTCAAAATGCTGACACAGACACAAGAAAGGTTTGTGAGGTGATGAGCCAGCTCCATATATGCCCTTCAGTCCATAAATAGAATGGAGATAGGTGTCACAGGAGAAAACATTGAAAGACAGCCAGATGGCAAAGAGCTCTCAGTCCAGACTCTTATAGCATTTAGGATAATGGACTGAGAATGAGGATATAAGGTGTCAGAGGGCAAGTTATCTTCTCTGTCATCTCCTGTCAATGCTGTATGCTGAAGACAGCAGTGCTTAACAAAATGTATGGTCTGCATAGGCATCTACTATTAAATAATGGTTTCTTACGTAACACTATATACATGATTTACCATGAAAGAGAGAGGAATGAATAGATGCAACTGAAGGCTCGAACAGCAATTTGGTTGCTGACCATTGTAGCCTGGTCAGATCCTCAAAATAAGGCTGTGCAAAAGTTAACCTCATTCTGAGTATAAATGGTTTGCAGGGTCAGACCTCAGTTATAACACAGGTCAGAAGGAAATTATGTCAGAAGCAGGCTGAAAGTAGGAAATAGTAAAAGAGAGAATTTATTAAAATGTTTTTAAAATTTTATTTCATTTTCAGGATTAAACAAAACAGTTACATTTTTTTTTGTGCTTTGGGAACATTGCCTAAGCATGTTTTTTCTTTACTTAGTGGATCAGTCTATTCTCAAAAGAATACTGAAACAGTAAACATGTAAATTAATGAAACTAAGGCTACTATAAAAGCTATACAAAAATAAAATTTACTAAATCTGGTCATTGAGTCACTGTACTTGGTTGACTGAATTACCTAGATAGAATTATGAAAAGGCAGATGCTTCTGCTCAGATACTCAACACAGTCCTTGCTGTCAGAAGAGTGAATAGTGTCTCAAGCAGAGACCTTTTGTTAGCAACTTAAAAAAAAATAAAAACCGAGTCAGCCCAATTGCTATGCTGCAGATATGAGGCTTGCTCTGGGGATGCAACACACAATCTCCTGTATAGATTTTGCTATGTTCATTTTAGCTTTGCAGGAAACCTCTGACATGTACCCAGCTCATGCCCACAGGCAACCAGCACCCCTGTGTGAACTGCAATGCTATGGGAATCACAGGCAGCATCCTTTTGCCTGCTCCAGGCCACTGCTCCGTGCCTGCACTTCCAAGCTGCTGCTTCTCAGAAAAAGAGAAGAGGAGAGGGAATAACCCTTTGTTATCCCTGAGAAATGCAGGATAACAAAGATGGGCAGTGGCCCAGGGTTTAATGCTGTGACAGTAAGGAGCACTTGCCTCTGCCCAGCGACAAGTGTTGCAAAAATGGAGCAGAAGTGCTGTGCTGGCACCGGCAGGCAGTGGCTGACCTGCACCTCAAGGAGTCCTTGAGCAGAAGAACTGGTCAGGCTGGCACCTGAGTGGCCCCAGGAAAGAGTCACTGACTTCCAGGAGCAAGAATGCAGCATAGGAGCACACAAAAGGTAAGGAGATAATCCTGATCTAATGCTAGCTTTCCTACCAGGGCAAATGACAGCATGAGATGCCCGGGTAAAAGATCAGGGATGAAAAGAAAAGGTGCCCCGAAGGGCATCATGTCCTAGAGGAAAGGATGACACAATGGGAAAGACAAGAGCACAGATGCTTTCTCAAGAAGTGGTGCTATTAGGCAGACAGATTCTCCTTGGACCCCAAGGCACTGCCCTTTGGGAATGGATGCTGCCATGACTGACAGGAACTTTGCATCAAGGGGAAGCCATTCTATGTCTTCCAAATTTAGTTTTATTTCAAAGACTCAGGTATGGAAGAGCAAAAACAGCAGACAAAAAAGGAGCAGAGAAAGAAAGATAGTAAGAAAAATGAAGATTAATATGGATAATGGCAGAAGTCTTGCAGATAAAAGCATCAACAAAAGGGCTGGATGTAATTCATCGAAGAATTTAAGTGTGGCCAGAGAGAAATAACTGAAATGTGTTCATACTGATGCAAGATGCTCAGACAGGATGCTGCAAGAACATCCATCACCAGTGCAAGAGGTGAAACTAAGTATTACAGAAATAATAGAAATGGGCTGGACTAGTAATAATGCTTGCAGTACTTAAGGGGGTGCTCTGCTTGGGAAAGAATGAAACAAATAATGATAAAGGTTGGAGAAGGTGGCAGCCTATAAAGTTTTAGAAATAATACTGTCAGATTTATGCCCTCCATGACACCATTTCTTATACCTTTGGGACTGTTTATTCTAGCAAAATAAAAGCATAAAAAAGACTATTCTATAAATGCAGCTAGGTATGAATACCTGTGAGGGAGAAGAGCTAAGGAGAGTGTTACTACAAGGAAAAATAAATATGACTTGGCAATAAATAAACCAAGGATGAAATCCAGAGGAACATTTCTGTCAGAGCAGGAAGGTCCAGAAAAATGGCCTGGAGGTGCAACAGGGGCAAGTAAACACTGCTTTGACCAGCAACATGAAAACATATATAGCCTCTAACTTTCTTCAATATACAACTTACCATATGTTCATGCAAGGATATTATTTTTGTGGTTTTTTTGTTTGTTTGTTTTTAATTTTACTTTAATACGCTTCAGGTACTAATAATGAGAATATTACAACAGCCTAGAAAGCAGAAGAAGCATCAAATAGCTTGTACAGCTAAATCACCTGGCTTTAGAGAAAATCACAGAAAGAGACAGTCAGACTACAAGATGCTTCCCTACTAGAAAAAAAAAATCACCTACTAAAGAGGGGTTGGGATGGGGACCAAGCTAATACCACACGTAGCTAGCAATAGAGGAAAAGCCTGCTGTGAAGTATTTAATTTTTGTGATTCTTTAACAATTTATAGAAGAAATGTTACATACTAGAAATTTGGCTCTCTTTTGGGAGATATATATAGATAGAGTTGTAATCAAAAGACAGAAGAAAAAAAGACTTTGCAGATATTTCTTATTTATGCTCACTTCCATAACTTATGACTCAAATGTAAACATGGAAGGTTGCAGCATACAATAGTTCAAACTCTTATACGTTCTCGTGCTGCACCCTGCCTGCTAAGTGTTTCCAAAGCTCGAACTTGCTGCTTTAATTTACTGCTTTCTACACAGTGATTAGAGAAATGTTTGAAAAGGTCTTCAGAAAAAAAAAAGTAGTGAGCTATCTCTAGGATTTGCTACTGCAGCCTGTTCATGTGTGATCAATACTGCATAGCAGTCTGGGTCTCCTCCATGGTCTCCCGAGAAGCTGCACTTCAGCTTGGGGAACTGCCAGGAAGTGATTTCATGCAGACACACAGAAGGTTCATTTTCTTCATGCCAGGTGAAGAGATCTTCAAAGTGTCTGGAAAAATTAGGACAAAATATTATTTCTAGATGAACTGCTAGTACATAATAAAATATTAACCGGTAAATTCTATCAAATATGATTAAAACTTGCATAATAAATCCATCCAATGTATTGATATCCCTTGTCAGAACCAGACTCGAGAGCACTAAATATACTGAGGGAATTACAAGATTTGTGGGGATAAACTGTGAAAAACCCGCTGGATTACCCTTGATTTATCTCTAAATTCAGGTTGAATCCTGCAAGTTGCGTAAGTGGCTGGACCGTAAATTGTCTCCAGGGTATTCCTTCATCCTTTTTGCACACAGTGGAGAAAGGGAGGGTTGGGGGAAGAACTGAAGCCTAAGGGATCTGCTTTGATTCCCTTGTTGCAAACCACAGCATCCTCAGCCTTGACCAAGACTGAAAATAGAGTGGTCTCTGGGATCAGCTGACAGCTGAAAGTTTCCTGAGCAAACTTGCATTTTAGCCTGCCCCTAACCCAACACATCCTTTGCACCAGGAGACCTGTCAGATGCACTGCATCTGCTGCTGGCTTTAGATCTGCTGAAAATCACCTTTTTCCTCTCCAAAGCTAGACATTCTCTGCGGTGGCACTGTGACAAGTCCTGCCCTTTGGCACAAGTGCTATGAGGGCATGGTAACTGTGTGGGACAGGGAGCCTGGAATGTGCATTTTCTTCGTGTTCTTTTTTTATGCCGTAGAGCAGTGCTCTTCATTTTAAAGGGACAAACCCTACATCTCTCCTTACCTATTACTCACCAGTTGGTAACTGTAGGAAAACATGGGAGAAATTTTCTTTCTAAAGCCATAACAAACAGGTACATCCACAAGCTCCTTCTCATTTAAGAAATATACTGCCTTGCTTAGATGTTTCGTATCTTATGGAGGTCACCTCCTAGACAAGATGTCACCTCTGATGGACTTGGCAACTCACTTCAGATAGGTTGCATTGAACAAAACTTTTTGCAGGTTTACTTAAGAAGTCTCCTCCCAGAAGTCTCCTCCATGCCTCAGCTGCTCAGTGGCTTCATAGTGCCCCCAAGGCAGGAGCAGCATCTGTGAAAAAAAGAAAAACGGCTTTGGAGCAGTTGTATTTTCTGCGTGCCTGACAGTCAGCTGGGACCAAAGTGGCATTGTGGCACCTGTGGTTAAGAAAGCAGATAGAGTAGCCCAAAAGGAGCCTTGTTTTAAAATGCAGAACAGGCCAGCATTTCCTAGGTCCAGCAAGAAAGCTGTAAGGAATAGGTGAATGCCAGCTGTTCCCCCACCATGAACTGCAACTGAGTGCATCTCAGCCACTCCTGTAAATGCCAGAGTGTGTTGTGTGATCCTTACATCTGCCCTCTTTTCTCAGTCCTTCCTATAATCTCTTTATTCGAGTTTAGACATTGATGTCTTTCATCCTTGGTGGTTAACTTCACCAAGAGACTGTTGTGTGACATCTCTTCAGAAGCCACCTTTTACATAATACTTCTGAACTCTTCCAGCTGGTAAGTGCCACAGCCAAGCTTAAGAAAGTTTAGCTTGATGTAGTTCAAGTTGTGTAATGACATTGTTGCAATATCTTAAAAGTTGAAACTTTTTCGGATTGGGAAATGGCAGGAACAAGATTTACAGTGTGACTATCTTCCTTTTCTTGTACGATGGAAAAACATCAAGGAAACTTTTCTGTACAGTAGATCTTTAGCCCACAGAGAAATGTCTGTGTTTTTTTAGGGTAGAGCAACACAGAACCATAGGCACCACACGGTGTGGGATTTTGTGCTGCTAATCTTGACTGGTGCTCTCCAAGGAAGGCTATATGTGTTAGAAAAATAATAGGTAGACAGATGTCAGAAGCTGCACAATTTAGTTCAAGTGTTTACCCGTAGTTCATGCAACCTGAACTATTGGGGTTTCCTGTAGCAGTAAAGTTTCATCCAGAACAGAGAGCAGAAGTGCAAAAATCTCAGAGAGGTATCAAAAAACCTTGTTTCTTCTTCATTTCTGTTTCCAGCTTGACATTTGAAGAAACTGATTTTTCTGAATGTTTCAGAAGCCTGGTTTCTAGGATTGAGTGATGATCCATGGCAGTAGGGCTAGCAGGTGTGCGAGTCTGACAAACTGATCCACCACCCCACTGGAAAAGTCCCTGTTCTCTGTACATACAACTGCAGTAAAGTTTAAGCATACTAATGGGCAGTACCAGAACATAGATGTATGTGGAGGAGAATGCCCTGCAGTGCACAAAGTGGGCCATTTTATCCAGTGTAAATCTGAAGAGGCAGATTGTCCCAGAAAGGCAGCTGGCTCATTTTTATCAGTTATGACAATTTGTTTTGCCTTTTCTTTGTCCTCACAGAAGCTAATGCCATTCTAAAAGGGCAGTTTCCACTCACAGCAGGATGTGTGGGCTGAATATGAAACAGCTGGTAAGATCTGATTGCTGTATGTCCTTTGTGTATCTTCAGTATACTGAAACAGTCACTTAGAAAAAAGAGGTACATCATTGAAGACATACAGAACAGTGTTGCATAGGGAAGTGGGTTTTAGTTTCCAGTGAGAAGCCTTTTTTTTATTTTGATGGAACATGCAGACAGCATTTCAATCATCAAATTCTAGTTGTCAAAGTCATCAGCAATCCAAGATTCATGATAACGACATACTGAAAAATGTCGGTCCTATAGAGTTATATGTAATAATTAGGAGGGGTACTACAAAGCTCTATGGTGTCAATCTGAAATACTGTTTCTGTGATATCTTTTCAGTATTTACCTGTATCTTTTGAAAACTCAGGATAAATGAAACAGTTCTATGTTTCCAGTTCATTCTTCAAAATTCCTTGTCCTTTTCCTGCCTCCTCATAAAGTCCCTTCAAGTAAACCTTCTTCTTTCTTGCTGATGAAGCAGGGAGGGCAGTAATACATAGCTAAAATGCTAATGAGAAAGTATCTTTGCAGCTCAGTCAGAGGGGCTGGAAATCAGCATTGCAGCCCTGCACGTACAGTATATGTATGTATCGTAGTGTTTGTTACCATGGATATGAATGAAGGAAAAATATCTACTAGTAGTTTTAATTTTGCTAGTGGTGTCATGGGGAGTGGTTCTGGGACTCATGGATCAACATCCACCATAACTGAAGCTTTACTGAGAGAGGGGAACACAAGCAAGGAAGGCTAGAGACTTTCTTAGGCTCTTTCTTAGACTTCAGCCACTCAGTGCCGATCACCTCAGTTTCCACATACATCTTTACAGCAGATATAAATATTACTAATTACTTGAAAAAAAGTATTACTAGATTGTTGGTTCTGTTCAACTGCAGTGAGATTCTTAGATGTAGATAGAGCAGTAGAAGAACATAGCGAAAAGGAGACTGCTGCAAAAACTGCAGTGTCGGTGCACAAGTTCTGCTATAACTGCCTTTTCCATGGTTGACTAGCAGCCATGGCTGAGCCCAGATAAGAGGCTGAATCTATGCTAATATATTAAATGGGGTCAAATAAGAAAAAATTGCATAGAACAGCCCACAACAACATAGATAAACCCTCCTTAAGTCCAAAACAAGCTGGCTGCACATTAACTGCCTGTTTGGAACAGTCCCAGAAATGCTGTACGTGCTTTCCAGGGCACTGGCTGGCAGGCCTGCATGGTGCCAGGGAATTCTAGCAGGTTACTATGACAGATCACTCTGCTGCAGTGCTAGAAGATGTTTCCCATGTGCTTGAACATGTTCATATAACCAGCAAGGGCTGTTAAGGAAGCAGACAATTCAGGCATATGATTATTCTTGGACATTCAATGCAGGAAGTAGGAATCCCTGTTTTGTTTCATTCATCAGATAGAAAATTTACAGATTGCTTGGAGAGAGGCAGTTAGTTACCAAGTGTATTTTAGCTACTTGCAGTAAACAGAAACACCAAGATACATCCATACTAAAATATCTAGTTAAGCTAGAGTACGATTGTTCCTAAAAGCATCATCTACAACAGGGGCGTTAACTGCAAATAACAAAAAACCAAAAGATACTACAGTGTGAATCATCTTACAAGTCCGGTAGCAGACTAGTTCTGCCTTTTCTATTTGTCTCTTCACAATGGATATTTTTTCTGTTGTAGCCTTTGGATGGAAACAAACTCTTGAATAGCTTTCAAATCCATATGTATTGACCAGCTAAGGAAATTTTAACTACTGATGACAAAGATATGCAATAAATATGAACAAATTAGGCCTGATGTGTAAATCTTCAAGAGTAAACTTTGTTCACATTTGTAAACTTAGCAAACATTTCTACATTTTGGGATTAATTTTCATAACAGACCACAATTTACTCTTAGACTGGTGTCTTAGTCTCTACAAGCATCAAATAAATTATTTTTTAAACTTTCCTATAATTTGTGTCCTACATACAACTAAAATAATATATCCTTATGTACACACCAAAGCAGAGAAGGTAACTTTATGTATGAAATATTTTTGTTAGTACACTAAAGACAAAAAGAATTGGTTGGCAGAGTACAACAGGGACATACTTTCAAATTACGATATATTAATGGAAGCAATTTTAATGTCATTATCTGTTTTTCTCAAAATTGGAGACCCATGTTCTTCTCATTTTCTTCCTATACATAAAATGACATCTCTTTTCCTTTGAAAAGCCCTGTTTGTCTATTGGCTTCAAATGTCCTGCATACATCACATAGTCACAGAAGAGCTGAGGCTGGAAGACATCTCTGGAGGTTGTCAGGTCCAATTTCCCTGCTTAAGCAGGACCACTCAGATCCAGTCACTCAGATGGGTTTTGAATATCTCTGAGCATGGAGACTCCACCACCTCTCTAGGCAACCTGTACCACTGCTTGGTCATACTCACAGCTGAAAAAGTATTCTTATGTTCAGAGGGAAGCTCCCTTATTTGCTTCTGGTCATGTCACTGCAAACCACTGAAAAGAGCCTAAATCTATGTTCTCTGTACTCTTCCTTCAAGTCTTTATATGCATTGATAAGGACCCCCTGAGCCTTCTCTTTGCCAGGCTGAACTTTCCTAGCTTTCTCAGCCTTTCCTCGCAGAGGTGATGATCCAGTCCCTGATGCAATCTTCATCCCAGACTTCACATGTGAAAGCTCAAGGGTTTCAGACTGATCATGTTAGAAACAAATAGTTTGTTTGGGACAAGTGATGAGGATGAAAAGAGGTTCATACAGAAAAGGTGTTGGATGTGTTGGGACACATATCTAGACCACCCTCATAACCCAGCAAGCTTTGTGCATGCTGGCCTTATTCTTCTCCAAACTATGGAAGTTACTGTGTTTAACCATGATTGAGGAATCAGCTAATTTCTAAATAACTGAGGTAGTAATGATGGACTTTCAATTAAGGGGACCTCTCTTCCTAAAATTAAGGACAAAAAATAATGGGATAATATAAAGGTAGGATTTCTAGTGGTAGTTTTATTTTGGGGAGATAAATATCAATGAGTGCATGAGAGACCAGACAAAGGGGTGGACAGTGATGCGGGAATGGTATTACCTTTGTGTGCAGCATTGTTAGCTCTGGTAACTGCACAGGAATGAAGGATGGAGTCCTGTTTATTTACATTTGCTTTCTGTTTGAAAGACAGCTCAAGAAGTAAAATAAAATGAGAGCCTACTCAAATACCTGCTACATTTCCCCTACATTTAGTGTGGCCAGCAGGACTAGG
>VZTO01010493.1:12416-68046 GCA_013400615.1 Syrrhaptes paradoxus | reverse complement strand
GAATTAATAGATGACAAAATGTCCCCCCCCACCTTCATGTCCGATTTAACAGGTACACCTCACTAAAAAAAGCAATAGAAAGGCTTTGCCTTGTCCATGCAGCGCTGTGCTGTCTCACAGGGGGGAATCCACCAGTGTCACCTCACAGGTTGCTCCTGGGCTGAGTTACACAGCGACAGCTACAGTCCGTCCCTGACAAAACAAACCCCACTCAGATCAGAGACATTTTCAGCAGCTTGCTGAAAGTCTCTTTGTAATTAATTCTTTGTAATTACCACATCAGATAAGTGTGGGATATTATCCTACTTGTACAGCAAGAGACATCAAGGCAGGGAACATTTACGGGGGTTAACAGAGGATGCAGGCTGGCTGGAGAGATCTGCTCAAGGATCTTGTGGGGCTGGCCAGGGCAAGGGTGGGGTGCAGGGCATCACCACCTCTGCTCGGAGCAAAGGTTTGCATAGAAACAAGGGAAAGTTTGTGGCCGAAAGGGTTAAATGGCAAACAGTAGCATGACAACTGCTCTGTCTGAAGAGATCTCTGCTTGCTTCCACCAAACAGTAGCAGATGGTGCATTGTTTTAAGGGCTTTTCCGAGACAAAAGAACAAGATCAGATAACCTTTCCTCAAAAAGGGTACTTACAAAAAGCCTTTGCTCTTATTAAGGATTCTTCATTGTTTTCCCCACAAAATTTTATAAGTAATATTGGATTTTGAGGTGGTAGAGAAGCCAGCATTGTTTACTGTTTTTCTCCCCACCCTCCAGGGAGTAGGAGGGCATCTTACATGACTGGACAGCAAGTCTGTTGTCTGAAGCATTTACCATAAGCGAAAGACATTGTATTTATCTAATATTAATAACTGTGGCCCCAGTTCTGGAAGCTATCTATAAAAAAGATCCTGTCATCCCCTATTCACCACAGGAACAATAGGAACTGCTGCTTCGTGTCTATGCCAGGAGAAGCCTTTACCTTCTCCGAGCATCTGCAGGAGCTGACAGCGTTTGTGTGAGCACAAGCCCAAGGCTTGACCATAAGCCAGCAGTTCCACTCCGGGCCATGCTGCTGCAGATGAGGCCCAGAACTGTCATTCTGGAGACAATGTGGGTTTGAAATATGGGTCACAAGTGGATCTGTTCAGCACTCTTATCAGGAAAAGGGCTTTCAGACACGAGGCTGTATTGTCTGCTATAATGCATCACACCAGCAGCTGATTCTGTTCTCTTTCACAGAACACACAAGTCACCGTGCACATGCAGCATAATGATGTGTAATTATACAACTGCTGCAAAAATATAAACATTTACCTGTAAAGATAAATGCAGCACCTAACCGCTCATTGCTATGCCAAAGACATGGAAAATTTGCGGTAGTAAACATAGTTGGCAAAATGTCAAATTTCATTTTCAAACATAATAAAACACAGTATAAGAAGCAAATGTTCACAAAATATTTGTAATTACTTAGTGCCTCGAGCAAGACAGTGAACCTGTCCTGAACTGTTGATTTTCTTTTGAAACACAGGCAGTATAAAATCCAGAATTGCAAATGCTATAAGCACATGCTCTGATGAACAGAAATCATCTCCACAGGCATCACTGGAAAGCATTTCACGTAGCTCTTATTATATGCATCTCTGATCAGTTTAGGCACAAAACTTGGTGTTACTGAGTGAGCTGATGAGGAAGTGGTTTGCACATTCTGCTTATCTCCGAGATACCACATAAAATCTTTCCATCATTCCTGCCAGACCACAAGGAGCTGAGAAGATGAGCTATCCTTTCCTTGACACCGCACCACACCTTCTAAATACAGCCCACAGTACACAAGTTTCTGTATCACTACTAAATAAGGGGAACTAGGTGATTTTAAAAAACATTTTGCCTGTGCCCCTTCCTGCAGCCTTGCAGCTGGACTATGAGCCAGACCGGACTAAACGAGCCAGAAAGCTCATTTCACTGGGCCAGGATCTTAGTTTTTCCTTTTCTGGTATTTGAGAGACAACAAGTTTTACACTGAAAAGCAAGTAGCATGGTCTCCATTATTCTTAAAATGCACAGTTGTAACCAGGATTACAGAGAAAATACATTCATATGTAACATCTTTTCCCTTAACGTATTTGACATATTTTCTGATGTCACTAGAGGGAGCTGCCTTCTTGCTTGTAGAGGAGGGAGAGGAGGGAGAAACGATTAAATTAGTGGAATCAGCAGAGAAGTGTACATCATGGTTTCAGGTAATTGTCCCCTGACTGATAGTTTTGAGATAAGACAGCTCTTCATGTTTCACTTCAAAATCCTACACTGTCTTTGGTATTTTACAAAGCTTCTGCCTGGTGAAGCTTCAGTGAGCTCCATCATCAGCCTTCAAACATCTCCAAAGCAGTCTGCGATGATGGCAGCGCTGAAGCGTACCACGCTTCTTGACTCCGTGACAGGCACCACAGGAATTACTCTTGAGAACTGCTCTCCCATCCTTTGATACAAGTTTTCTTCCTCTGAGCTAGTTTCTTTCCATCCCCGCAAGGACTGTATTTGCACTGCTTATTAGCAGGCTGATAAATCATCCTATAGCCTGTGTGTGCACAAGAAGTCAGGACTCTGTCCCTCTCTAAGCTACCCCACAGTGTAGCTGCAAAGCACGTGGACGAACGTGTGCATTTCTTGCCCTGTGGAGTCCAGTGTTCCTTCACTGTACAGGTTGGGGCTTTGGGATCCATACTGCAAGTGTAGCGGATTGAGGTCATTTAGTCTAATTGATGAGCAACAGGAGGAATGTTCCATGGAAATTCGGGGTTCTGGTTAGGTCCAGATTCAGGCCCGGCTCTCTCTTGGTAGCTTGCGGCAAGAGCTGTGCTGTATGTGACACACCACACGTGGAAGGGACAGCAGCAGGGTGAGGTTGTGCCATGTGTTGCAACATCTGGCTGGAAGCTGAACTCTGGCCAACCCTCCGCACTAGAGGATTTAGCTATAAAGACAAAATATGTAGAGGACAGGAGCAGCACAGGCCACATTAATCCCCTTGTCTAGCGAGCAGCTACTCTTCTGTGACAAGTGGGATACCAGATGTATTTATAGAGGAGAGAAAAACCTGATTCAGCAGGCGTGGAAATACAGATTCTCCAAGGTACTCAGGAATGCAGATGAGCCCATTGATTTTCCTGCGTAAACAAATACAGCCTTCAAGTTTAGAGTCTCTTGCTTAGGGATTGCTCTCGGCTCACAGGTCTTGCTGAAGAAGGGCCAAACGGCCATCCTGTTCGCCCATGCTGCGTATCTCAGCTGTGTTTGGGAATTAGCAAACCTCTTTTCTGTATCTCTATTTACCTGCCGTCACTACAGCTCAGTTCCTGCATGGTAACAAAGTACCGAAATGCCTGCGTGATATTTCACCACCCCCTTCCTTATCTGCAGAGCATCNTTAGAGTCTCTTGCTTAGGGATTGCTCTCGGCTCACAGGTCTTGCTGAAGAAGGGCCAAACGGCCATCCTGTTCGCCCATGCTGCATATCTCAGCTGTGTTCGGGAATTAGCAAACCTCTTTTCTGTATCTCCATTTACCTGCCATCACTACAGCTCAGTTCCTGCACGCTAACAAAGTACTGAAATGCCTGCATGATATTTCACCCACCCCCTCCCTTATCTGCAGAGCATTCTAAAATAATAAAGGAATTGAGCTAGCATAGTGATTTTGGAGAGGGGAAGGATATAAAATGGGTCAGTTCCTTCTGAATCTGTTGCTCCATTCCACAGCAGCCTTTCAGGACTCTTTACACCCCATCTTCATACTCCTCCAGGCAATTATGTAGCTTACATCTAAAGTTGCAAGTATGTATTTTTGTAATAACTGGTTTGGACTGATTGCTGACATGGGCAGAAAGAGAAAAAGCTGTCCTTGAGTAAAGCAGCAGTAAGTGCTTCTGCCTAGCTTCAAGTGATTAGAAAAATGAGACTTTTAGCCCAGCTTTTTTAATTATATGTCACAGAGATTCTACAGGGCTTTACTGAGATTCTGCAGGTGCAGCGGAAAGTGATTTAATAAATAGCATTTTTTTAAAAAGGCTGAGTGTATGTACATTGAAGCTATCTGGGTATGCAGTAAAATGCCATTCATCATAACGTAAGAGGACGTGAAGTTTAGCCAGATGGTGTTTTCTTTAAGGCAGGATGTTGTAACACAAGAAATGCATCTGGAAATAGCCACCATTAGGAAAATTATGTTTAAAAGGAGTGAAAACAGATCATAACAAACTTTTTGTTCACTTTGAGATCAATACCATTGGTCAGGCTTTGAGCAAAACAACAACATTGTTCAGTTTGAGGCACAAACTGAAATTACTTCCCAGTTTTAAACTATATCCTAATAGATTGCCGTGTTTCAGAATGGCCCAAATATTAGTATTAAAAGCTACTCAGACAACAGAGCATCAACAAATTTAGCTTGTAATTTTTTTTATAAAATGACCTTATTTGTTAGCATTGAAGGAGGCATCCTCATCTGGCTCTTGAAAGTGATGAGCTGTCTGTATACCCTCTGAAGAACTGCTCACTTGTCTTTTTTCTCTTATATTGCTTAAAACCAGTAATAGAACTTCCCTGTAGAGAAAACAGCTCTTTCACCTACAGGATTTTCCTAAATATACCATTTCACAAAATCATCTCTGATAACTACAAGCATTTAAGAGTCTGAATTAGTCCTCAAAATTAGAAAGATAGGGGTAAAACCAAAAATGTTTTTAAAAGGATGAACTCTTTATTGGGCATGTGCCTTGTAGGTAATTCAGTGTGATACCCTCCAGAGCCAGGAGATACGCATTACTGAAATAAAAGATGAGATTGTCAGCCAGTCTCTTGATTCTGAAATGTGGGGGGTTAAGAAAAGCCTCCTATAGTAACTCTGTAAGAGGTAAGTGACATTTGCAACCAAGCTGTTTATAAAAGCACAGCAGCATTCTAATAGAAAATTTGCCTCAGGCTTGGAGCATTAACATTTTATTTCACTCACATCCATGTAACACAAAAAGCATCCTGGCATGCAAAGAAGCCCACATCTCTGTTTCTCCCATGTTAAAAATCCTTCAGTATGTAAAGCAAAAACAAACCTTGCGTGTTGTGGGCTTATCCTGAGGCACGGGGTAATTTGGATTCAGACAATCTAGACAGGTATACAGATTTTATCTGAAGTTTCCAAGTCAAACCTATTTCTATTTATGACCCACACTTCAATTCATTTATGACTCTGGTTGCTGTGACAGTGGCACAGCACAGAGTAAACACTCAACCTGTTTGCATAAGCTTAGCAATTCATTTGAGAAGCTGAAAGCAGCCAAGAACATATCACTGGTAAACATTACATCACCCATACTGTAAAAGACAGACAGGAGAGTTACAAGAAGGAAGTGGCAGTGAGACAGGTACACTGGAACAAGAGGTGCTTTCCCCATCTAATAAAAGGAAAAGCTTTTTGAGAAGTCAAGCCTGCACCCCTGCACTGGGAGAAGCTGCAAGATGCAGGGGGCACACGCGATGCTGCTAGAATTGCCAAAGAGGTGACCGGGTTGGGAAGCTTTTCTTCTTTCGTAAATAATGGGTCTGATCCTGTTGGTGCAGCGAAGGTGTGGTGGGAACGAGAGTGGCAATAACCCACACTCTGGAGTTCAGGGTTAGATGGGAATTGCTTCCCAGCCCTCCTCTTTCCTGGCATAGGCCCTCCCGAGTCCTACCTCTTCCCCTCTCCCCCGTACTTGCAGGACTTCATGCTAACAGATTTCTTGACAAGACGTAGGTAGTGACATTTTCCTTCTTCAGATATGGTAAGAAGAGGTAAATGTGTGCAGAGAAGTTACTCTGTGAATAAAGGCAGATGTCAGATTTGGGAGGTTTCCAAAAATAGGCCCAGGGAAGATTCAAAAGCAGAATGCAGTTAGGAACCATGCGCACATCTCCCTTCTCCCTTTGGTGATCCATTGTTTAAATCTGTGTATGATGACTCAGGCGTGTTTTGAGAAGTACAGCCAGGCCTGAAACACAGCAGAGCTGAGAAGCAGATGCCTAGCACCCCACAGAAAATATCATGGAGCTGTTAGAGTTACTTCCTTAAGCTGGCACCTATGAAATGGAGCACAGATTTTTTTTATTTTTTTAATTAAGAAATGGTGACTGTTACCATCTATTTCCTAAGCTTCTGCAGGTGAGGGAGATCCTAGCTGCACAGCGCTGGAAGAGAAACACAGGAACCATCTGGACAATTTGAGGCAAACTTCCCTACAACTGGCTCACAGACTGAAGGTACAATAAGCAACCTATGCAACAAGGAAGGAGCAATTCCAGTTCTGCAACCCCAGGAAAAAAGGTGCTAACTATCCCTGGTTCAGGTGTATTGAGGCTATAACGACCTGGCATCAGATGACTCTGCAGCAGGTTTATAAACCCCATGTAGCCACAAAGGAGGGGTACTAGCCATCACATGTTATTTGAAGATCCCATCCTAGCACTGGTGGGAAAGCAGACATTGCTCTGCTCCAGCCAAAGCAAGCATTTGTACTGCCTTCCCAAGGCAGCAGGATGTGCGAGGAGTTGGCTGTGTGATACCTGTGTGGCTTTCTCTTTGCTGCCCTTTGGCCCCCAGCTCTGATGAATCATGTGGTCGGTTAAAAACATCATTTATAGCATGTCATTTCCTAACGCAGGCCCATCAGCTTCAGCAGAAGCAGCAGCTCACAGTGCTGAGGGAGAAAGCAAAGCTAGAGGTTCAGGAAAGCCAGAGGTTTTTGAGTGACCTGCTTCAGGACAGTTTAGAGGTAAGTAATCCTTTCAGATCCTGTGCTGCTGCTTCTGGATTTAGCAAAATGTTTATCTATTCCCCACTGTTTGTCTCACTCGGAGTCCCTTAATCAAATGGGGTTTTTTAACTGATAAAAACTGTAGGTCAGGGTAACTTTGTGGAAGTGCCCAGGTCTCTCAGGTAACAGAGCATTGATCTGAAATCTTAGGTATTGCAGCTTTTGGTGTCTATGGCTGGTTTTGCTGTAAAATCAAGACAAGGTTTAAGTCCTCAAGATATACTTACTGTGATACTTGTTCAGATATGAGACCCTAGTGAGATGCTAATCTTGACCAAAAGTATCCTTAAAAAATAATAATTAGCACATTCTTTATTTGTTGTTTACCTTCTGGCCTCAGATTCTGAAGTCAGCTGGGAGCTGATGGAGTTCAGTGTCTGTTTGTTAAAATAAGCATTTAGCCCCACATGCATAAACAAGAGCACAGACCTCATGTGCAATTCCATGCTCTCGTTACATTATTGAGATTATTTGCTTTGGAGAATGCTTTAGCTCAATTAATGTCTCTCAATATGTTTGAACAGTTCAGACAGAAGTGATCTCTGTATGTTTTTTTTTGTAAAGTCCTTAGGATGAACACAGTACCCTGACTCCCATGAAAGCAGCTCTAAATACACAACAGTTTCTGAGCTGTTATACTACTGTGCTTCTATTTGCCCATACAGTGTTTTCACTGTAAGTAGCATCCAGCTCATTAGTTAATCCAACTCTTTAGGAATTATTGGCACATGAAAAGTATTATCTACAATGAAACGCTTACCCAGGAAGATGAGGGAAGAAGCCTTAAAATTTCTGCCTTTCGCATAGATCGTTCAGGTCTACAGACAATCCCCATGTTTGCAGGAGTGCAGTAGCTCCAACGGCAGTTATCCTTCTGTGCCAAGATTGGACCACACAGAGCAAACGTGGAGAGGATACCAGTCAGAAGGTGCCAGCGCAGCTGACAGGTACAGAATGCAGTACACAATGAGGTGCTCTGATGGCTTAGCCTGTGGTTTGACTACATGAATGACTTGGGCACTGCAGCGCTTGCAGCGTGTGTTGTTTCTAAAATGGATGTTCACAGGGAGTCATGTAAGAACAGCTTACATGGCTGTGACATTATCTTTAAGATTATGGCCTAACTACTCTATTCATTCAGATCTCTACTGTGAAATATCCATGTTTGCAATACAGTCTTTCTACTCCAATTTATGCACAAGCTATAGTATAAACACCTCTCCAATGCTGTGGGAGATTCTGCATTTTCTAAAAGGTAGAAGCCCATTTTGAAACTTGTGTGAAAATATAATTTTCCTCATTTTGCTTCACCATCATGTACCTTGGTATGAACGAGAATACTGTCTGTGCACATTTTTATGTTCATTTAAAGTGTCACGGAGAGAGAATTGCTTCTAGAGTCTTATGGATACAATTACCAGAAAAGCACCTTTGCACAAGTAAAACTTCCAATATTGCATACAAATGCGCCCCATGCTCATTTGAAAAAAGGTTCAGCCTCCACAGAGGACTTTGCTATGAAAGCTAGGAGGTGAAATAGTATCTCTGAGTGCAATAAGAAAATATTTCCTTTCTTTCTTACCTTCAGTAATCAAGAAATGCATTCACTGAAACAATCTACGTTGAAGATAGAAAGAGATCACAGTCCAGTGGATCCCAAAAAAGTGGGAGAAAGAAAACCTCTGGGAGGAGGGGGTTCATATTGCTCAGCGCTTCAAGAAGGTGAACCCTAAGTTAAAGGATTTGGTGGTACTGGGCAAAACCAATGCTTCTTAGCATGGCATGAGAAACAGCACAGCATCCAGGAGCTGGAAGATGTAATCATGAAGTTCACTGATTTCCTAACTCATTTTGAAAATTTTGACCTAAACACTTGTATTTGTTGTACATATTTAAGCCACAGCGATCTCCCTTTGTACCTCTGCCCCTTCTACAGAAAACCTTGCGAGTTGAGAGTTATTTACCCTATTTAGAGGCCCCTTTTTTTCCTTTTTACCTGTTTACTGTGAATTCAGTTGAAAGTGAGGTCAGTGGTTGTAATTCGGTCCTGAGTGAGCAGCTGTGGGTGACCCTCCTCAGGCTCCCGCTGAGGCAGTGCACGGGCCCAGCTGCAGAGTCCTTGCAAAGGCGCCTTGAATTCAGGAATGGATGTGGCTCATGCGCTGTGGGAACCATTTGGGGGGTTTTGGGTGGGGTCTTTTTTCCTTCTCTTACAGAGAAATGTCTTACTTTGTGACTTAAGTCTCCTCCTTAGGATCCCTGCCAGCAGAGCACCGGGAGCTGCTGCATGACCAAAGCTTGACTCTCTTGTCACCTCCAGTGAATCTGCCCCACAGGGAGGGTTCTGCAGGGGATGACTCTGGAGAGAGCAGTGGACGGCCTGGCTCCGGCAGCCAGGTAACACCAGCTTTCATACGAGTGCAAGGGATTTTCTTTGGCTTTTAATCCCCGTGTTGCACTCATCACCTGCACAGCATTTCTCTGACAAACACAACGTTCTGCTCTGCCCCCAGGGGAGCGAAGTTGTCCGGCACTATGGAGCCTCCAGCACCTTCTGCCATTTCAGCTTGGCCATGGCGGAGCAGTGTCTGAGGGGAGAAGAGCTGCGAGCTCGACACCAGGCTGCCCTCCTCAAGCTCCGCAAAAAAGCTCTCCGGGAGAAAGCCAGGGCTGAGGTGGCCTGGCTGGACCACCAGAAACGGTGAGGGGAGAGGGGCAAGGCGGCCCAGGCCTGCCCTGGTGGGTGCGGGTCCCTCGGCGGGAGGTGGAGGTGCAGTTTTCTGCTCAGCTGGGACAGATTTTCTTCCTTTCAGGGGAAGAGAGCAAATACAAAATCCTTCTCTTACAGAATAAGTGCAGGTAAAGCAGAAGGAGAGGAGTCTGCATGGTTTTATTCTCTCCAGAGTGCAGCTGAGCTCCCTCACACAGAGGTGTGAGCCTCTCCTCAGCGCTGGCTGGGCTGAGGCCGCGATGGTGTGAGACCCCCGCGTGAGGGGTCCCTCAGTGCTGGCTGGGCGGAGGCACTGTCAGGGATGGTGTGAGACCCCCGCGTGAGGGGTCCCTCAGTGCTGGCTGGGCGGAGGCACTGTCAGGGATGGTGTGAGACCCCCCATGTGAGGGGTCCCTCAGCGCTGGCTGAGCTGGGGCACCATGAGGTGCAGCTTGAGCCCCCCAGACATGGTGTCCCTCAGCAGCCGGTGCTGTGCGCTGAGTGCTCAGGGAAGCCCGGCTGCCTCAGGAGAGGTCCAGGCGATACAGCCCCAGGGTGCTGAGGCATCCTCTGAGTCCAGCAGAACTTTCTGCAGAGCCTTCCACAGCTATGCTGCTTTACAGCTGCTTTGAGAGGAGTTTTGCTCCTGTCCCTGATGTTTTTTTTTCTCAAGAACATTAAATTAATGGCATGGAATGATCTAATTGTGTTCCCCATCCTTCTCTGGTCTCCAGCTGCCTGGAAAACCTGCAGGATAGCGAGGGAGCCTCTGCCATGGCTGCAAAGCAGCGCAAAATCCTGAGAGAGCTGAAAGAGGAGCAGGTAATACTGCAGCAGGAGGAGCTGGATTGCATCTTATGAACAGTGGGAGGATGCAACACAGGAGGTGCCTGGAGTTGCTGGAGCAAGTGGGGTTTGCTTTTTTTTTTTTTAAAAAAAAAAGACACTGGTGTCATTTCACATGCATTATTCTGCTTTGTGTCCTACATTCAGTGAGGTGTTTCTGTGCCCAAGTCAGCAGTCTGTAAATCTTAGAGAAAACACCTTTTTTTTTTTCCCCCCTGCTACTCCACTGTTACTGTGGATTTTTCTATTTATGCGTTAACAAACAGGTCATAATGTAGGTTTCCACTGATTTATGCAGATTTATGCTTCTGATGTTGAAATATATTAAATTAATCTGACAGCTAATTTTATAGTCTCAGTTCCTCTGCTACTGAGAGGAGTGCTGGGCTCATAATTACACTTGGTAATCAGAAAATTTCTGTCCTACTCCTTGTGTAGTACAAGCCTCTCCTCAAGGAATTCCTGTGCAAACCACAAGCATCCTGTAGTTCTGAATGACCTGAAGATAATTAATTTCTAAAGGTCTCACCTCTGAGACATCCCGTCTCCTGGGCAGTGAAATATCCCCTTACCTGTCCTTAGTTGTCACAGGTGCCCCCCAGTCAGCATTAGTGAAAAACAAAACAGCAAAAAATCTTTATAAAAAAGAAACAAAATCTGCATATTGAATTTTCGGGATATTTTGTGGGTAATATTGCCTTATGTTAAGAAATAGCATTCTGATTTTTAAGTAGGTCGCTTTTCTGTTATCTTAGCTCTCTTATGCTCCTTTCTTCTACTTTGTGTAGGCAGAAATTCAGCACCTGCAAAACATCTACAGGGCAGCCCATCAAGAAAGAAAGCTTTTATTAAAGCAGCAAAGAGAAATTTTAATGATGCAGCATTCAACAGCACAACTCCAGGAAAAACTGCAGAATTTGGCTGGGAAGCAAGAGGTTATTAAGTCACAGTCACTAGATGTCTCGGTGGGTTTTTGGGTGGATAACAACTGAGGTCAGAGCTGACACTACAGCTAAGGAACCCAGGTGAAACCCTATGCATTATCTTTTCCTTTTAGCTTACAAGGAGTCCAACTGAAAGAGCAATAAAACTGAACACAAGGAGACTGATTTCTAGCCCAAAGTTGTACTCTTCCTCAGCAGAGTCTGCAGCCCAGCCAGAAAGGCCTGAGCTGTCAGGGAATAAAGACAGTTGTGTCCAGCTAAAGAATAAACAAAGCAAGGAATATGAGGGGTAAGTAAAACCCTTTCCACAGTGACAGCTGAAGATAAGAACCAATCCAGTGGAGAAGATGGAAGCAGTTACATCCAAGATAATTGCGCGAGCCTTAAATGCTCCCAAGAGGGAATTTTATAAGTTTCTAAAACCTCTGTGTTCAAGCAGTTGACACATCAAGAACACAGCTTATTCATTTTGTCTGGATCCAGTGCTGGAGATCCTTACTAAATTCTTCAGGTATAATACATTCATCACTCCAGTATATCAGTAAGAAACTCTATTTGTTTTATTGTGTTTAGCTACAAACTCAAAACACTTTAACTAGACATCAATTCAAAATACCCAGATGGAATGAGTAGAAGTGTATTGATCTAATTGGTGAAATCCACTCCTTTGTCATCCTCTGGCTCTAAGCCTATGCATCACTTAACTCCTCAGAGCAGGCTTGTGTTTCACTTAGGATTAACCACAGAAGGCTTTTGTACTACACGGGGTTTAATTTTATGCTTAAACTGAAGCGTAGAGGTGTCATGTAAAATGCCCCCAGGAGTTCAGTCAGACTGTTTGGAGAAGGCGCTGGCCTCCTGTTCCCCAGGTGCTTTATCCCCAGCATCCCCGTTTGCTTCCCGCTGAGCTGGCGGAGCCGACTGGTGCAGATGAGGAAGCAGCAGTATCCCCACTGCTCAGAACAGCACCATTCCAAAGCAGGCTCAGATGAACAAAAATCTCATTTGCTTCAGGAAAAAAAAAATAAATGCAGTTAAAGACAAATATATATTTAAATGAATTAAAAAAAATACCAAAACAACTTTCATTCACTGTTACTCAAACCTTTAGCAGAGTAGTGATCAGGTTTGTGCATTTACTTAAGTCCCCACAGAGAAAGGCTTTCCAATAAATCCCTGCATGGAACTGATCCATAATTCATGGTGTTATTGATTACAAGTCACAGAAATCTTTAAAAGGTTTCTTGGCTGTGCTTTCACTTCTTATTACTGACAAGCCTGCTCATAGGAGAGCAGTGAATATCAGCATCAGTCTAGAGCAGAGAGGGCCTGGTGGAACTCGCAATGCACCCGGACTCTGGCTGCTGTGTGATTGTGTATAGATCTCCTCCCTGTGCAGGAGTGCAGAGTGGTAATTATGCTATCTATCCACCAGAGCAGGTGTGTTCATATTTTATACTGATCAGGAAGGTAGCTAATAAGCAGGTCTGTAAGGGGATAGAAAGGGTTGGGAAATACTTTAAAAAATGGGAACATGAAAACAACTCCCAATAATTAATTCCTTGTCTAACTGTTTACAGTGTTTCTGCTGACAACAAGAAAAAACTGGTACGATCCCAGAAACAGGTGTCCCCAGGTTTGGAGGAGTCCCTTGGTGTGCAAGGTCCTGATACATCTGAAACGGTGGCTGAGAAAGTCTGCGGTGCTACCGGTCAGACCACAGGCTCGGGCTTTATGATTAAAGATTGCGTAAACACAGGTACCCAATAACAGACACTTCTGTAGCAAACCGCGTTGTAGTTCAGTCAAACTGAATGACTTAGGGCAAAAGTTGAAGTCTCGGCTATTCTTTGGAGCCGGTCAACAGATCTTTTAGAGGGGATTGCTGAGCTAATTAGCCCATGAAGGAGAATTTACAATGTTAACTGTTCCTTGGTTACCTCCAGCGTAGGTTTTGGTACCAGGATCTATTCAGGATTAGCAAGGTGTAACAAGGGTGTAAGTGGTTTTGTTCAGGTAGCAGCTATGCATAAATGAAGAAAGAGAGAGTGTAGAAATTCCTGAAAGTGGGCTTTGCAGTTGCTACCACGTAACTGGATGATATGACAGGGGATAACTGGATAAATAAGGTTATTCATCCTTTCAGCTTCTGATGGTGTGACAAGGGACATGTGGGGCAAAACTAAGTTACTCAAACTATAAATATCTTTAAATAAGGCTTTTGGACTGAGGTAAACAAGAAGCTATAGTCAAGTTATTAACGGGGGAAAAATGCAGCATCGGAAATATTGTAACTTAATGTTGTACCTTTCAGAGGTTAATGCTCAGGATCGTTTTTTATTGTCTCTGGAACATGCAAATTCAGCTAGAATGGATGAACCTGTAGCCACACCCCTTACAAGAGAAGGCAGAAAGTGTGTGTTTCCGGTAAGGATCACTTCTGGAATTCCATTTCTGCCTAGAGAAATGGTGCCCCAGGTTATATTTGCCTTAAGATAGGACCAGCACAAGACTCCTCTGGCAATTATGAACATCAAGTAGAAATCACTCTTCTGTGTTGATTCTGTGCACTTCAGCTAAAGACTAAATTTTGACCCAGGCTTGTTTAGCACAACTTTCCTGCCCCTTCCATTTTCTCTATGTTGTTAACTAGTGATGATGTGTTTAAGTCATCTCCCATGGGTAAGTGCTGTGCTGCTCCAGGAGAAACTAAACCTGTCCCTGCCACAGTAAACTATTATTTGTCCATAGCAGCTGCGGAGACTAGTCCCTTTCCTGTTTCCTACATCAGTGACACAGCCCCAGCCTGGGTATATGTGCCCAGGAATCCATATGCGCTTATATATCTTAGTGTGAACATGTAGATTTAATCTCTGATTTCTCAACTACTCTTTGTGCCACTCTGCCACCAGCAAAGTCCTCTTCTCTTAAGACATTAACTCTGTCTCTTAAATATTTACATTCTAGGAATCTGTGCTGGAGGAAGAGGCATTTATTTCAAAACCAAAGATAGATCCTAAAGACAATGAAGATATTAATCCCTGTGACAGCAAGTTCCCAGTGAATGGCTTGAGGATGGGTTCTACTTTGTGTAACTTATGCCCGGTTCAGGCAGAAAATACTCTTCAAGGAACTGGTAAATCATATTTGATGCTATTATGTCCAATCTGTTTCAATCACTTCAATCAAACTTTAATCCAGACAGAAAGAGAGACAATCTTCTCATTTATTACCTAAGTGTCTTGCTCGCTATACCCAATATATAAATCACCGCTAGGCAAGATGGTGGCGATCTCTCAAAGGTTTATTATGAGATATGATTATACTGCTTCCTCAGAACAAAATCATAACTTATTCTGATTGTGTCATTAACAATTTACTCTCTTTTGAGGCATTTTTAAATAATTTAAGGGTGTTCTTTTTAAAAGAACATAGATCAGTCGAAGATAGACTTCAACACGACATGCTGGAGTTATTTTTGTTTCCAGGTTTTATCCTCAGTTCATATTTCTTGCTCCCAGAAGGACACATAAAAAAAACCTGGCCATTTATATATGAGCCAGTTATATCACTTATATAGTTCTGGGTATGTATAATATCTGTATTATAAATATTTACTTATTGTGCCAATATTTCATATTTGTGTTATTTTTTCTAATGAACAATCTTTCTGCATTTACTCCTAGATATAATAGCAAGGGAGACTATAGATTTGTATAATTAAGGCTTAATAACAGCGGTCTTGATAAAAGTTTGGCATAGGTTGCACCTTAACTAGATTCTCAATCCTAGCTTTGAGCATGCGGGCATCAAATTGTCTGAACTAAATCCTGTCCTTCAGGCAAAGATAAATTTTTCATGGACTTCAATGGACCACAATTTCACCATTAGTGTTTTGATTTCATTTTTATTTTTGGCAAGGAGTCTTGTGCTGTTTCATAACTTAGAGTGTCAGTGCACAGGCACTGCCATGAACACCAGTAGCAAGCCTTAGATTCTTGTAGTCATGGCTAATTTGTGTGACTGAGATAAAGAAAAACCCTGTATTTGCCTTCTGTGCTGAATAATCTGTATTGTAGGTGATGCTACATCATCCTTAGAAGATCTAGAGAAAGAGTCTCTGATAGTGCAGAAAGCACACAAGGAGCAAAGAAGTCCTAAAACTCTAAGAGAAGAACAGGACCCCAGCAGTCCATTTCAGGCATGTGGCAAGTTTATAATTTATCTTAATTGCATTATTCTTACATAATTTTTCAACAGAAGAAATCCTCAGTGTTGGCTGTCATGGAGATATTGTGCTTGGAACTCAGCTTGCAGGCAGAGGAGCTGAAGTAGTTTTGTTGTACCATGTTAAAATGTTGCCCTTAAGTCTGGGGGAAGTCCAGTAGCAGTTTGCTGGTATCCTTCAGGTTTCCTGGGTATTCAGGGATTCTTGATGACACTCTCTGCAGGATGGGAATAGGAAAAAAGATCTTTCTTCTGATTATGAAGATGGGGAAAGAAGATCAGCAGTGATTTCAGATGAAGCTACATTTGTGAAAATCCAGTTAAGAGAAGAAAGGTCATCAGAAGAACAGAGGTACTCTGTCAAGGCTGAAACCTTCACTCCTATCTTCCAATTCTCTTAGTGACATCTCAAACCTTGCCTAGCTTGTTTCATGCACATGGTTGTGGTTCTGTTGTGGAAAGAGGAGAAATGTTAGCCTGGGATTTTTTGTCTTGTATAGATTAAAAAAACCCAAACAACTTTCCCCCACCTGCTCTTAAAACAAACAAACAAAAAAACCCCAACCAAACAAACCACAAACCAAAAACAAACAAGTAAGAAACCAACTCCTTTTATAAAAGCATTTGTTGTAATACTTGTCCCATTCATCAAACACTGTCTGCCAATTTTTCTTAGGTGATCTAATTCTTTGGAGTCAATTGAAGGTGGGCTGATATCAGTTTTGGGTGGGGGGGGATTGTCTTCAGAAAGCTTAGGGCTAGAGAGAAAGCATCTGAAGGAACAGTTAAAAAACTTTGCATTATGCTGTCTGTAGGCAGTTAATATACCCAAAGAAATTTAATGCTCAGATCAACATTCTTGAAGGACAGTGTGTACCATACACTTTGTAATTTCAGTTTAATCCTACTATAATGTTGTATTTTCAGATTCAGCACAGACTGTGAGAGAAAACTGGAAATCACACATATAGATGAAGCAGCACCTTCCGAGATCCCTTTGTCCGAAGGTAAGGAATACCTTCTCCCCACAGGGTTTCTGTTGTTATTTACCATACAGCCTGAGTAATAGCTCTTCCTGGAGCTTGTCCATAGAGAATAGCCTACTACTTGTACCAGGTAGTGAAGCAACTTATTGAGCTAAAATAATAGAGATCTTAATGAAAATCCTGCATTCCAACTCTTCTGATCAACTACATTAGACACCATTGTATCTGCTTGTTGCTGCATTACTGAGTTCCTCATCTTTACTTGATAAGTTTGACTTTTTTGTACAATGTTATTAAAAATAGTCCTAATCTTGACTGTGTGTTTAGTGCTACTGTCTTTTGAATGCAATTTAAAGCTGAAGATTACTGGGTTTGAATACTAAATTACCTGTCAGCAAACTCTTCTATAAAATAAAAAGATTTTTCTGAAATGATGATTTATTTTTTTTTAATGTTCCAGTTAAAGAAGTGAAAGTACCTGTCCCTCATGGGATCCATCAGGTGGATGGGAGTCAGTGTTTGAAACATTTGGACTGTATTTCTCATGAAGCTTCTGACAAAGAACTAAATTTAAAAGCATTTTCTGAAGGATTAGCTTCCACTGAGTCATTGTCTGACTCAAACAACTTCTCGCTGCGATGTGAAAGTGCCAGATCAGACTCTTCACTCCGAGAATTTCAGAAAGTATCTGCAGTTTGGATTGACATCTCAGAAAGCTCCATTTCAGACTCTGAATTAGAGCTGAAAAATGGAGAGGACACAGATGTCAGTATCCCAGAAGAGTTTGTCAACGACAACAGTGATGTGTTTCCTAATCTTCTGAAAGAGACACAAATAGAAATAAGTAAGGGAAAGGAAACATTACCTAGTGACACATGTGAGGAACAGGAAGTGTCCAAAAATGACAGCGCTGAGACTTCATCACACTCCCAAAAACACCCTGGAGACATGCTGGCTCATGACTGCACCGATAATTCACTTTCTTCCATTCCATCAGACAAAGCAAATGCCTCCAAAGCAAAGTCAGCAGATTCCTCCCCATCTGATAACCCTGCCAAGGGAATGGACAAGCCACATCCGAATGCCTCAGAAAACTACAACAGAAACACCACCTGTTCTCGGGAGATCATAGAACAGGGGAAAGATGCAGCGGCCAGCTCTTCTTGCAGTGATGATATTTACTTACCTAAGATCTATGAACAACAGAAACCTAGTTCTACAACTGCCAGAATGAAAAAGAATGGTGGAACTAACAGTTTATTTGTGGATCAAAACAGAGACTTAATGGGGTTTCCACTAATAGGTTCTTCAAAACATCTGGATTTGGTTACTGACCACCTTAGGAACACTGTCTCTCTTCCACCTGACAAGGATATTCCAAATAACAAATTATTACCATGTCTGTCTTCAAGAAACTTAGCAGTTTCAGGAGGCAAAAATAATCGTGCACAACTTTTAGATGAGAGACTTGCATCCAGCAAACTCGTTAAGATTGCATCTCTCCCCACATCCATGCCAGGAATTTCTGAGGAAGTCCATACAGAAACCAATTCATCTGAGTCTTTGCAAAGGGTGGCCATAGGAAATCAAAATAACTCAACAACTGAAAGGCAAGCTACAAAGGAAGCAAAGAAGGGACTGTTTTCTTCTGTCTCCTCAAAAAAGCAATTGTTTCAAGCCGAGAACTGCCCTTCCAAAGGTGAAGATNTTCCCACCTCCACCAGAACAAATGACAGTCCTGGAGAGCAGACAGTGTATGGATGAAGATATATCACTGAAAATGGATGCATTACCCCCATTACCTGATAACACTGTGCCTGAAGAATTTCCCCTGCTCGAACGAGAGACAACTGGTGCTTTTTTAACTCAGGATGGTAGTCTCTCAGAACAATCTTTAGTGAAAGGTATTTCCAGTGCAAAGGAGGGCTTATCAGAACCCCAACAAGGAGAACACGAAACACCTTTGCAGCATTTGGAGTTTTTGCCTGTGTCAAATCCTTTACCTTCTTATCAGGCCAGTAAAAGTCCTGACTTCACGATGAAACAATGCAAAACATACTTAACACTGCCTAAAGCCAGGGAGGACAGTGACGACCCATTATTATCCTTTGAAATTGGGGACAGAGTGTTAGTAAAGCAGACCCAACCTGGAACCCTGATGTTCAAAGGACGGACTTGTTTTGATAGTGGCCTTTGGGCTGGTGTTGCACTTGACAGAGCTGAAGGGGATAATGCTGGAACTTACAAAGGGGTGAAGTATTTTGAGTGTGCTCAACACTGTGGTATCTTTGTCAGACCTGATGAGATTTCACATCTGTTGGAGGTTAATGAAAATGGTTCCAGTGACACTGGGGATGACGACTCTGACTCCTTCTATGATGATGAAGCCTCCAAAGGAGACTGCAAATACTCTGGAGATGATGAGCAGGGAGGAGGGTGTACAGAGCAGAAAGCAGAAGATGCAAACAGTGCAGGAGGATCAGAAGTGAAAGAAAACCAGTCTAGGTTGCACATTGCCTTGCTGTCTGGAAAAGGGGAAAAGTTTCCCCATTCTGACCAGTGTAAGTGTAATGAATTCCTCTGCCAAAATAACATAACGTGCCTAGGGTCAGATAAAGAAAAAACAGAACTGACACAACTAAAACAAAGGATTCTTGTAGATGTGCTTCCAATGAAAAGTAAGACCAGTAACACAGATGAGGTAAACACAAGCAAAAATATTTGTTGCTTTGTAGGGGATCAGAAAAGAAATAAACTCGCTGATGATATTGCAAATGAATTCAGTAAAAAACTTCTGTTTGACACTTTAATTGCATTTTTTGAAACGGCTCAAAATAAATATAAAAGTGCCTTTGAAAAAACCATGATGAATTATGGCAAAGGCCTAAGACAAGAAGACAATCAGAAATTGTTTCTCCTCAAAGAAAATTCAGTTGCTATTTTATCTGAACCATCAGCAAATATTTCTGATGTTTTACTGTGTGATTTTGATACGCTTAGCATTCACAGTTGTCACACAGCAGCAGGAAGAATCGTAACTAAATTTCTAGATGATGCAGTTAAAGAATATAAGAAGATTAAAAGAAAACACGGATCAAAAGCAGACAAGATATTTCATTCCTCTTCAGAGACTTCTCCAACCACTTTGCCGGTAAGTACAGTGAGAAAGTTGTTGTCTGAAGTCTTGGACCTGAAATTGGGTCTACACAGGCAAGCACTTACGTTGCCCCATATGTTTTTCATCACCCATAAAAATGACATCATGTCAACATCTGGACCCAGATTGCTCACGTAGTCTGACCCACTCCTCATTTAAGGAGTTATGCTGCAGCCAGTGGGTAGCATGTGTACAGGAGGACAAGGATGAGTCCAGCATGGGAATAATGACTACAGCTAGTCCAAACAAAGCAAATGGATCTTTTTTCTTTGAATTTGTCAGTTAGTCAAAACTGATAAATCTGCACAAACTTCAATTGTTAATAATTTCAGAGCAAACCTGAGCACCTGTCAGCTCATCTGCCTGACTCCTCTGCAGCTCCTGGCTGTGAGACCTTCAGCTTTGTAATTCGGCATTAGCTCTGCAGGCAGCTTCTAGCATAAAGACTCGAAGAGCTGCCAGACTCTCACTTTTCATTCAGCTCCCTGGGAGACTGGAGCCCCAAATAAAAAGGCAGCTTTTTGATGCCTGCTACTTCCAGTCCCACGGTGTCGAATTTGTACTTCTTAAATAGTCCATCAGGAAGTACTACCACAGACAGTTTAAAAAAATAAAAAGTGTTTTGCTTTGGGAAGGTGAGGAGAGTAGTCCTAATTTATAAGAAAAATGTTTTGAAATGTCAAAAATTTTCATAAACTCCAAATTTTGAATTCTTTCTAATTCAGCCAAATACAGTTAAAACAGGTACTTTTTTTTTTTGACACATCAGTAAGCCTTTCTTTAAGCCCGTTAGTAAGAACATGGTTTTAAGTGTAACCTTAATCAGTAGCTAATAATCTCAATACCTCTAGAAATTGCAGAAAAAATACGGAGTATGTCACCTGGCTTTTCTTTGTCTCTCTACTAAAGTTCCTTATAAAAATCCTTGATGCTGGTGTTTTTGGAAGCTCTGAAGATTTTGATCAGCCTAATTCTGACCAACATATGCTGGTGAGACAAACACAAAAGCAATACTTGTACAAATTAGATCAGTGGCACTCAGCTCCTTGGAAGAAAACCGTGGAAGTTCCTCTTGTGATACCACATTACAGTTCGTATGTTAAGAAATTGTCTGCATATGCTGTAGAAGAATTATGGACCCCAGAAAACATATATTCAAATTTCAGGAGAATCAGTGTGCCAAAGCACTTTGAATGTAATGATCTCCCAGGGAGTGATTTGGAAAGAGAAAGCAAGAGGATGTATGATCAGGTATTTTTAAAGCACTAACCGTTATTAAACTTTTCTAGTGTTCTGTCGGCTGACATATTAGCTACTCCTTCATAAACACGAAGCTGCTAACACTAAATATAGCTAAAGGAACACTGAAAGAGCTGTTGCAAAATATTGCTTCTGGTAACCGACTGCAAAATAATTCTCCTAGAACAGATGTCCTTGCTGTGGTATAAGCCTTTTGCTAAAGCTCTTCAATCGTAAGACCCTGGGCACCTAGCCCAGTGTCCGGTTTGGGTCTGTTCAGAAAAAGCCAAGCTTCTGAAAGCTGCGCTCTATGGGGTCCAGGTCTCCTGCCTTGGGTGTCCTGGGGAGTTTGAAGAGATCTTCACATTTCTCAGCATCCTGAAACTACTGGGTTTTGTGGACCTCTGTCTCCACAAGGAGATTAATGGGCCCCATCAGGGCCTCCTGTATAAGCCATCTATACTCAATGAGTTGGACATTACTGTCCAACATCCTCTGCTGTACAGGTTTACCTGCTCTTTAGGTACTGGCCATCATGACATCAGTTATAGGAACACCAGCGATGCAGGTGATATTAGGAAATTTTGCACTGAGATGCAAACCTTTACTGTCTCCAGCCTAACATCCTTCAGAAGCACTGAGAAAATCTCTGAGAGGGCATCCGTGAGAGATTCCCTTTATGTCCGTACTGTGTTTTTGCTGTTACAGGTTATACTTGATTTGACCCATGAGTTGCTATGTGCAGAATATCAAGGAACTGCAAATCCAAATCCATTTCCATGGATGAAAGAAAACTTGGGATCTCACTGTTCCAGGCATCTTTGCAGAAGAGCAGATGTCAGTGAGGTCAAGGTACATTCTGGAAATGGAAAGTGTACAGTAACAAGAGTCAGTGAAGAGAGGAGATACTGTAAGGGCAAAAAGACAGAAATGTGACATTTGGGAGGATGATGGCAGTGTAACTGAGGTGATTAGAGGAGAAAACAGCATTGAAATGAACTCTGAAATGCTTGAACACATATAGACTGAGCTAATTTGTCTAAATGTTCCAAGTGTATGGAGTTCTCTAGAGGAATGGGAATTGGGATTCCTAATCTCCCTGGTTATGGCTGTCTTGGATATAACCTCTAAAGTGATCTTATGTTTAAAGTCTGTTGGTTGGCCAGTATTGATCAGCTGCTTCTAGATCAGTCCCCTAAACTGCAGGATGCTTCTAGATTTCAAGTTGGATCTCCACATTGGCACCTGTCACTCATTTGAAACCTTCAGAGTGACAGAATTCCTATGAGAACAATTCTTTTCAGCCTTTTTTTATTTTGTAGACATTTGTTCAGGGTGAAATTATTAAAATAATGAACCTGGAAAAGAATGACTTAGAAATGAAAAGAAAATTCCTTAATATGACCAAGTATGGAAACTGTAAAAGAGACAGAGTGGACCTTATGCTGGTAAGCAGAGTTCCAAATGGAATTTGTTTACTTTCTCTAGGTTTAAATCCTCATGCTTTTGTGAGAATCATGTTTACTTAAAATAACTTCAGAACTTCAAGTTACCGCCTTCTTTTTCAATACACTTGCAAGAATAATCCAGTATTTCTTCTGAGTGGTTTAAATTAAGTAAACTAAATTAACAATGCATACAGAAAGTTGTTGGATTAGGTACAGTGTCTCAGTAGCTTTCAGAACTGACCCTGCTGTTATTCTGGAAGTAAACATTCATATCCATGTTATATTTCAGATTCAGGAGCTCCGCAAAGAAGAATCTCAGTGGACTTACTATGATGATGATGAATTAGCTGTGAAGATGAGAATGACTGAAGACATATTTGATATCTTGCTCCTTGATACAATCGGAGTTCTTAATAAGATTTATCTGAGAAAAGCCTGTGATTAGAAGTTTTCCCTAAAAGGCCCTAATGGAAGAATTTTAATCTCTAATTTTTTGGGCCAGAAATGCACCACTTAAGAATTTTAATTCTGAACTTCTACCCAAAGCCTTGGCCTAATTTGTGTGTTCATGTTTACAATGGAAGGATGCAAGCAGAGACTTACACAGATAGAAAAATATTACACAAATGATTCTTTTTGTGCTTTGGGGATGCTCATTAAGATCAACGTTCTTCTTAGACTGATGTCACACAGAATCTAAAGGGTAGAAATTCTATGCTTGTTTGTTGTTTTTTTGGCCAAGAATGCACTTTATTTGCTTACGCATTTTAAGAGCACATTTTAAAACTGTACACAAGTCTAGAGAAACAGAGTTCAAAACCAATTTACGTGTAAATTCTCTTATTCTTTGTTATGTTCAGGTTGTGAATGATGACAGGTGAATCATATTTTGAAAATAACGCTCAGAAAATCATAGGTGACTGTTTTAGGAATGTAAATGTGCAGACAGAATTAAATCTCCCAGGAATTAAATTGCTGTGGCCCTCTGTAGTTTGCAACAAACTCCTCTAATTGGAACAAGTCTAAAACTTTTCCTGATGGGTGCAGCAGGGTTACAAAGGTGACTGTGCACCTTTTTTATACAGTGTGGAACTGGTCAAAAGTAGCCTGGAGATCGCTTCAGAGATGTTGGCATATGGAATGGCCTTGCCCTGGCAGGATCTGGAGACAGACGTCCAGTTGTAGTCTCCAGCTTTATATAAATGAGACAAATACCAGTGCAATGCACTTTCAAAGGGCCGTTTTTCTCTCAGTAACTCCAATTTCTGCAAACTATGTGCGTGTCATTAGGTTATTTATCCTGTAATTCACATGAGCCCTTTGAATTCTTCCAACCTTTAAATGTAAGGTGCTGCAGATGTACTTTAATTGGCAAAACAGAAGAAATCAATGATCTTATTATTTTGCATTGGGAAAATTGGAAAAAAACCAAGATTTTAACAAGGAAATATAAACATTCCTGAGCATCCTAACTGTTCATAAGGGTGTACTGCTGTGGTCCCACATAATTTGCATTAAGAGAAGACCAATTATAAATTTTTGTTATTTTTTAAAAAATATTATGCAAATATTTCTTACTGGAATTCAAACTTCATTACTGAGCAACTGAACATAAGTAGATCTGATTTATTCAAATCTTATTAATTCAAGGTACTTTTCAAATGAAATGAAAAGCAGGACAATTAAATACAAACTATATATAAACTTATATTTAAAATCACAGTTATTTGCAGTCTAGTTGTGGTGGGAAAAAGAGGAATGCTTTTTATGTTTATTTTTAAATTCTGATGGCTTACCTGTTTTCATTCTGAATTGTTTGTTTTCTGAATAAACAAAATAAACCCTCTCTATCTCATTTTTATTTCTTTTTACCACAATTCTACTTGATTTCAGATTATATTGTACACACTGCTGCTATTCCCATTAGGTAATGGGAAGTCTTGTTGTTCTGAAGACAGCTCCCGGGGACATTAAAAAGCCCTGTCCTACTAGTTGCCACATGAACAGAACTAAAAAGGCAACTTCTGCCCCAAGCGCATTAACTCTTGATCTTATCCTGTAAACTATTTTCATGTCCCTAGTGGTACACTTTCTTAAATCTCTGACTTTTATCTTCATTGATTAATTAATCTAGATGAGTTATTTGTTCTAAGATTAATGTTTTCTTGCTGTCACTTTATGGTAGAATTTAACTCAGTTTTTTTTTTTTTTCCTCCTGGACTTATAGACAAACGGTTGGATACAATGACAAATCTATACATTGAAGCAGTATAGTTTTTCAGTTTATTGTCACTATGGTTTTGCAGCAGCAGCAGGATCCTTGTGTGTGGAATGAAAGCTATTAAAAATATCCCTTATATGCGAACAAATAGAAGAAGGACTCCTTTCAGACTGGTGCCTTGTTACGCTCTGTGTTACACTTGAGGAAGATAACCATTATATTTGCAATTAGGTTTGTGAGTGAAGCCTGAACCCTTGCAAGAAGGACATAGCTATAAAGTAACTGCTGCTGATGAGAATAAAAAGTGTATACATAGAACATGTCAGACATATTTAATATCCCCCACCATTCTGTGTTCAAACCCTTAGATTCTGGCACCCAGATATATTGACCTGTTCAGTCAGTGGCAAGACTTCAATATCAAGATTACTCTCCTTCAAGGTCTAATATTTTGTTTGCCTTGGTTTTGATCAATATTAACCTCCTGGGTCAATAAATCTTGATACTAGCCTCAAGAGGAGTCATTATCTTTCATAGAAAATGATTATTTCTCAGTTAAACCCTACATTTAATTTTCCTGTAATCCATCTCTTTCATCTTCACACATCTAACAATTCTTCTGAATAAAATGAACTCTAAAATATCTTGGGCACTGCAGATTTTTAAAATCCTAATTAGCAGCTGCCACAAGATTCTTCTATTCTTTGAAGCGGCTGGACTCTGCTATTGTAACCACTAATTTTGTTGCTTAGTACCCAGGAAAAATAGAGACAGAAAACCCCTCAACTGGGATGTGATAAAATCAACTGCGTAACTTACGCCTGTGGATACGGATGCAAAACCGAACCACTTCAGATATTGATGGTCAACAAAAGAAGATCAGGAGGAGAAGAGGCAGCAGTGGCAGGATCTGTTCCTCAGTTCTCAGAGGAGAGGATTTTTACTGTGTACGAGCTTCCCACCCTTGCGTTGGCTGTGGATCCCTGGTGAGAAATGGTAAATTGGACCCTAACCTCTACATTTACACCAGTGGGCCCCACCAATTTGGACCCATTTGTTTCCTATTTGTTTCTGAAGGATGAAAAGAAGTGTTTGAGAGCAATAGAAGCAAGAATTATCTTCTAGGGGGGCTCAGCCTGAGTTTTGAACTCCTCTGAAGTAGTTTTTTGGTTTTCTGCCTCAATGTGAGGGAAATGCTTCAGCCTGTGTTCACAAACGAAAGGAGCCTTTCATCCTGTGGCTACAGCTATAAAAGGTGCTAAAATCCACAACTAGCACACCACCAATCTGAATATTCTGAAAGGCCAGTGTTTCTAACATCCTCTTGAGAGCTCACACCATCCTACCCGCCGCCTTTCATCCCACCAGCAGCTCTGTCCGGCCGGCCACGGCCTTCAGGACTCACCCCCTCCCGACCCACAGGCTGTGCTGCTTTAATCTCCTCTCAGAGAGAAGCTTCATGAAGTTGAAATTTCAGTTTCTACAGCAGACCGAGGGCAGATTCAGATGGGATGTCAGGAGGAAGCTTTTCCCTGTGCGGGGGGTGAGGCAGTGGCCCAGGGTGCCCAGAGAAGCTGTGGATGCCCCATCCCTGGAGGGGGTCAAGGCCAGGCTGGATGAGGCTTTGGGCAACCTGGGCTGGTGGGAGGCGTCCCTGGTGGGACTGGATGGACTTTAATGTCCCAACCCAAACCATTCTGTGACTCTATGAAATCAGCCACCAAACCCTCTCCATTGTTTCAACCTCATTGGTTTTACCTTTTCCTCAGTGCCCCTGAGATGAACCGTTGCTCTAAACACAGCAGCAGAGAGTTCACCGGCGGCGCGTCCCTGTCACCGGGGTTTGGCCACAAACTCGGGCGACGAAGGGGGACGGAGGGAGCGACCCTGCACCCCCCTCACCCCGCACCTCCCGGGCGGGGGGTCACGACATGGCTGCGGCGCGGGGGCGGCTGCCCCAGGTGCGTCCCCACGAGGGGCGAGGCCGTGCCGCCGTCTGCGGCCGCTTCCCTCAGGAGGAAACAGGCGCCGGGCCCTCAGGCCGTCAGCGCTCCGGGAGGCCGGGGCGGGACGGAACCGAGGGAGGACGGAACCCGGGGGCCGGGTCACAGCGGGGGGACGGGTCCCGGCGGCGGCCGGCGCGTTACTATGGGCCAGCCCCGCCCCTCGCCGCTGGCGTCCCAACATGGCGGCGGCGGGCGGCTGCGGGCTGCTGACCCTGCTGCTGGCGGCGGCCGTGGCGGCGGCGCGGCTGTACCGGGCGGGGGAGGACCCGCTGACCGTGCTGGCGGCCGGCTCGGTGCGGCAGGCGCTGCTCAACTCCTCGGCCGCCTGGGTGGTGCAGTTCTACAGCTCGTCCTGCGGCCACTGCATCGCCTTCGCCCCCACCTGGCGGGCGCTGGCGGGGGACGTCAAAGGTGAGGAGCCGCCGCTGTCCCCCCCCCCAACCTCCGCCGCGGACCCGGGGCAGCGCTCTCCGCCCGGCCCGGCTCTCCACAGCTCCGCCCGGCGTCAAGCCGGCCTTGGCCCGCAGCCCTGGGCCCCCGCGGCCTCTCCGGGGCCGGTGCAGGGCCGCAGCGGTGCCTCGTCGTGTCTCGCGGCACGTGGTCGCGCGTGGGGGGCCCGGCGCGGTGGGGTCTCGGCGGGCGCGGGTGGCAGCGGCCGCCGCTGTCGTCCCCCGTGGGTGTCCCCTGTGGGGCCTCGGCGTGGGTGGGTCACCCGGCTTCTCGCTTCTCCAGTGGCGGGCAGGGGCCTTGCCCTGCTGCCGGAATGGCCCACGGGACAGAGCGGGGCGTGGAGGGTCGTAGCAAGGCTCCGAGTTAAAGGTTTTGTAGGAACCGGGGGTTAAACCCCCCTCACGCAGAGCGATCCTGCTGTGGGGTCCCTGCCCGCGGCCCTGGGGGACTGGGTGGGTTCGGGCTCTCAGCTCTTGGGGTGATCTGTACCTGCTGGGTGTTCGCAAAGAGACCGGCCTGCTGTGGAGGCTGAACGAAAAATAAATGTCGTGGTACTGGAGAGGCCAGTGTTTGATTTATATCTTAAAAATTCAGTGTAGCGTGAAGGAACTAGAAGGGCGAGAAGAACCGCCAGGGAGTCATACAAAAGTCGAGCTAGGTGAGAGTCAGGTTTTCAGATTTCTCAAATAGCGACTTAAGAAGAACCGGTGGCCCCCACGGTTTATACTGGAGGAGATTTGCGTCACTGTGTCCTGGTTTGCTCGGGTTTTTTGGCAGGTGCTGAAGCATTTTACTTGTAGATCTAAGGTAAGGAAGCAAACAGGCCCCCCAGGTATCAGTTCAATTCAGTGCCTCTGGTGGGGACGAGACCTGAGATCAAATGTGTAGGAAAAGTTTAACATAGTGGTGTTAAAGGCTTTTAAAATACTCTTAGTTTGGCATTTGACCCAAGAGGCATTTCCAGGATGGAGACAGCAGTTCTGATGCTTTCAAGGGTTTCAGGTTGAGAGGGAGTGAAGAGCTCTGGCTTTTCTCTCGCAGCCTTGTGTGTGAACAGTGCTGATGATTATCCTGAAGTGTAGGTGCAGTGTTAGGTACGCGTGGTTTCAGATACACAGAAATGGACGCCTGTCCAAAAATAGATCCTGATGAACTCGTCACACGCTGAGGCTTACTGATGGATAAACAGAAACTCAAAAATGGAGAAACACAGCGCATGAATGGCTTCAGAGCATTTCAAATGCCACTTGGGTGGGGTTTTTGTTTATAAAAGCAGTAGCTCTTTTCTGTTTTCTTTGCATAAGTTTGTGCAACGTTCTCAACTTCTGATTTGATTTGCTTGTGGCCAAAATAGTGTTCGATTTTCTTTTTTTGAAGAAAAGTAAGAACAAGAAAGTGTTTGACCACTGCAGAGGAGATTACAAAGAGCCTGAACTGACCAGAGCTTTGTCAAAATAAGAAAGGGACATGTTTATATATTACTACAGCATCATGATACCTTTGTAGGCAATATTCTTTGTAACTTGTAATGACTTCTTAAATAAATATTTTCTTTCTCATCTGCAGTCATGATAACTGCAAACGATGCTATGCACTTGTATTACCATAACCAGTTAGAGGCCTATCTACTCTTTAATCCATGGTGTTTTTGTGAAGACTTTAATTTAAAAAGTGGCTTTTAATGTTTGTGGACATTGGCACTACCAGCAAATGCAATTGGCTTCAGGTGTTATTTGTCAGCAAAAATGTTTCTACTTTGAAGTTGGAATGAATGGATTTTAGCAGGAGACTGTGAACAGTCACACTTTCTGTTGGTAGCTTCACCCCCCAAAAAACCCCAAAAACATTTCGCCCATTTAGGCTGTTTCAATGTTTATTTTTCAAAAATATTTACTCATATGCTAGGATATTGTGGCTGTCTTTGAGGATGCAGGCTCATCTTCATTAGAGAGCTCCTAGATTCCTGTGGTTGAGTTTGCTCGTTTGGTATAATCCAGGTAAATTGGTGCAACTACTTTGTCCATAAAAGGCTTGTGCTAGTATATTTAATTTCATTTCTCATTTGTTAAATATTGGCAATACTATAATTGCAAACTTCATAGCAGAAGATAGTCCTCCTGAAAAACAGGAGCTGTGCTTGCTTTTGTGTAATTTACGTTTTGAGTTTGATACTCCCCCTCCTCTCGGAGCAGGCTCTAAGCTCAGAGTCATTACTGCTGCAATCACACAGTTAGGTTCAGTTAGGTTATTACAGTAGTGTCCAAAGTGGCCATTACAGTTAATTGTACTTCTGTCTTAAAAGATGATTGAATCTATCCACCAAAATGCCTGTGGGTTGGAATTATCTGTAGTAATTTTCTGGGTAGAAATCCTGTGTACGACAAGCCTTGAATTGTACGCAGAAGCAGTCCACTCCTCTTAATTTGGAACAACTGTTCCCAATCAAGTAATTGTTGTTCCCAGTCTGGCAATAATGATTTCTGTGTAGAAATGGTTGATTAAAGACATTTACTGGGGAGCCAAATAAACCTTGTTGTTACTCAGGAAGCAGTCTGTGTGTTAAAATACCTAACTCTTGAGTAGCGTGCAGGGAGAGGATCCTCGTGATGCAGCTTGTATCTCCCTGACTGAAGCTTCATCATGGAAAATAACCCATGGCATTCATCTACCTGCTGGAGGGAGTACACGGGGTTTGTGCAGAGAACCTCCCTTCCCCGTGGTGCGCAGCCTGGTGTGCCGCTGTTCTGCAGCATTTCTTACAGGGGAGGTGTGACCAGCCTGCTGGATTTCCAGCTTTCCCAGTACATTCGTGTCATTTCTTGGAACTTGTTCAGCATAAACAGCAGTGGTGTTGGTTAATATGATGTCCCTCATCTACGCCTTTCGCATAGTTTGTGAGTTAGTATTTCAGAAACACCAATGCTAGGTTAAAATTCACCAACATTAAAAAAAACCCCAAACAATCCAGGCTCCAGTGCCACTGTAAACTTCCCCAGTCTGGGCTGTGCACTTCAGCAACTTTGGCATCCTTGGGAAAGGGAAAGCTCCTCTGTAAGCAGAAGCCAGTGCTGAGCAGCACACATCCCAGCTGGTGCTCTTTAACCCCGTGTTTAGCTGGGGCCGGGTTTGCATTGTTGTGAGCCGGCGATTTGCATGAGGTTCATAGTGCTTCCATTCACTGTGCGGGGATGGAGACAGGTGGAAAAAAGAGGAGGAGTGGTGAAAGTTGAATGAGATAGATACCCAGAAGCCAAACTTTTTTTTTTTTTTTTGGCATTCTATTTGATGAAATAGACTGTTGTATCTTTTGTACTCCTGTGAATAGGTACCCATCTGCTCCAGCATGCTTGTAGTTCCTCCTGGTGCCTGCTCAGCTCTGGGCATGTTCAGCACAACTGCAATTCTCCATCCGCTGCTCCGTCCTCCTCCAAAGACGAATAAAGGTCAAGCTAAATTTCAGAAGCAGCTAGGCATACAACCGTCAATCAGATCTTGAACTTGATGAAGCTCTTTGCTATAAAATCAAGTTGAATTTTAGTGCTTTTTAGATTTTATTGGTACTTGGGAATTGTGGTGTACCTTCACGCTCTGCCCGCAGCTGTTGTGATTTAGCTTCGCTTTAAAAAGTTACTGTCCAAGGAGTCTCCTGGAGCTGTTCTCCTTAAAGGGATTGCTGCAGCGGAGCATGGCTCCAAAAGATAAGTTCTTAGCAAAATGAGCAGGAAAAAGCTATAAATGAGTTGAAAGCTTTTATTGAAGTTACATAAGCATATTTATAGAAATACTTGGACCCTTGTGGTTGTTGCTATGAAACATTGATAAAGGAAACTTACGGTGATGTTCAAACTCAACTATTTAACACTCTGGTTAAAACTCTGGTATTTTTTGAGGTATATCTAGTGTATTCCTGAACAGTACTAAAAGATAAAGGCAGCTTTCAGTAGACAGTGTGTGAGCCTTGGGTTGTGTGTGGTTCTGGAGGCCTCTTAGAAAACGGTAAGTTCAGTAAATAGTGAATCCTGGTTAAAACAGCTGGGATATGAGATGCACAAATTTATGGTTTTGTAATCGACAACCATGTGGATGAGTAACTGTTGGATAAATTTTATTCAGTTATATCTATTCTGCATGCTTTATTTTATGAGCTTAGCTCATGGGAACAGCTAGGGAATACAATCCGCTGTCTTGCAGGTGTTGGGTTGGCCCCTATTTCATCCTCCCAGATTCAATAAAATGTCTTCAGCCCTGGAACTGCTACACTGTGTGTTGGGATTCCTTTTATTTAGGTGTATTGAAAATACCCGCGCAGCTAAGAAAAACCGTGGGGTTTTAGTTATTTTAAAAATCAGTAGATTGTATTACACTTGAGGATAGAAATGAATAGCAAACAAGAATCGACTGAGGGCTTGATTTTTTTTTTTTTAATGTCATTGGAATCTATTGGAGTTCTGTCGTTGATTTCCATGGGAAGCTGGGTAATCCATCAGCGGGGATCTGTGATGGCTTCTGCTGAAAATTGAAGGATATCTTTGTTTTCAGACTGGGAATCTGCAATTAGAGTTGGTGTGCTGGATTGTGGGGAAGAAGAGAACTATGAGACATGCAAAGAATACGGTATTCACTACTACCCAACTGTTAGGGTAAGTGGCACAGTGTATGGCCTTCGGTAAATGATGCGTGCCTTATAGCAACTAAAACCATAACAAACATGCTTGCGCAGAGTGTTAGATGTAACCAGTTGTTCTTTAGCTGGACTTTTATTTTGCTTTTGCTGAGAAAACTGCAGAGTTGATAAAAGATTAATTCAGTCTCCCCTTGCTGAATGCGGTAGCTGGTGCAGTTATTTATAGCAGTAATTCAGTCCTCAGGTCTGGATCTGAAAAATTCTTATTGAAAAAGATACCATTCTACAAAGTGCTGTGTTGTTACATTTATGTAACCCCGAATTGTGAGATACAAATTGTTATTATCCAATGAGTGTGTTTTTCAGATTCAAATGTTCATGATTATTAATAGTGTTTTTAGTTTTGGTGTGTAAAAGTAAAGGGAATACATTGAAATTGTGTCATGAAATCAGCTGATTTCATGACCAGGGTTCCAATTAAAACTTTACCCTTGATTGGTACTTCATCATTTTTTTAATTAATTTCATAATTTGCTTAAATTGCCTTTTAAAAGGGATCTTGTGTTTGCCAGAAGCATCTACCCTTGTTTGTTTTCAGCTCGAAGTGCCATTTTTAACTTCTCTGTCTTTGTCAATCTGTGTGACCACATTATGAACCGCAAGTGTGAGCAGAACGTGATGAATGAAGAGGATTGAATAAACTGTTTGTTACGACAGGAGAGGGAACATGAGATGTTTCTCTTTAAAACTTGTGATGTTCTACTCTGATAAAAAAAGAAAAAATATTGTTCTTTCTAAATCTTTGAAGTTTTGGGTATAAATTGGAATGCACTCCTTATTAGACATGGAATCCTTTCTGTTTTATTTTTTATAGCAGAAGGCAGTCAAGCTCCGTTAAATATCCTGTTTAACCACTGGAGGGAGTAGAGAAAGTGTGAATAGTGTTTAAGTATATACACAGTTGGTGGTACTGATGTGGTAATCAGTTAATTCGTGTTTGGGTTAATGTTTGCAGTAACAGATCGATGCACACTGCTGAATTATGCATGATGGTGTTTTCCCTCTAGAAGCTGGCTTGATTGTACATCAGAGTTTTGGCTGGTGCTTGTGAGCTACCCTGGTAGAGATGCAGGTCTTTGGAACTCACAGGCTACAGGGAGTTTTTTTCAAAGCAGTAATACTTTTTTTTTTTTCTCCCATGTAGTACTTCAAAGCATTTACAAAGCAGTTTACTACTGGAGAAAATTACAAAGGTAAGAGCACCTTACGGTAAGAAATCCCCAAAGCAGCTATCCTGTCAGCCAGGAATTGTCACACAATAAAAAAAATCTCATTGTCTGTCAGTTAGTTTAGCCAGCTAGAGATGGGATGGGCAGTAAATAGCTCTTTAAGATACGATATTATGAGCACTGTGTGAAAAGGGAATGTCGGGCAGAATTTTAGACAGGCAAAACACTTGGTCAGGAACTTAGGGCTCACATTCCTAATTTTTTTTTTGAAATGTAGTTCTTAATTTTCACAAATGGCTGGATAACTTTTAGAAATCCTTTTTTTTTTTTCCCACCACACGCCTCATCAGCGTGAGATCCAATTTGCTCAGTTCTGACTCTGGTGCTTTTTGATCTGTCAGCCACTTTCCAGGCATCCTGAGTCTCCCTGGCAGAACTCCTATTCAGATGCTGACTGACCGAAAACAGGCTTATCCCCGTGTCTGGGGGATCACAGCTTGAGGTGGTTTGTCTGGGGACAAAAGTAATGTTGTCTTTTCCAATGGATTAACATTTAAAAGGCCAGAGGTCAGAAGAGAGACCACCTGCACCATTAACCCTTCGTGTAGAAATACGCCATCGTTGTACCTGTTACTTTTTTGGCATTCATGAGAGTTTCTGCTTTTTAATTTATTTCTTTTAAATCAAATAAAATATTCTCACACTTGTTATTTCTGCATTTTGTTACGTGGCTTTGTTTGGTAAGAATGGTACACCTTTGTGATTTTTGACGCACGATGAATATCCTTATTACAAAAAAGCTACTGAAGTTGCCCACACCAACTGTTGTGAAAATGAGCACAGATTGAGAACGAAGCTTTGTTTGAGGAGAAGATCAGCAAGGCAGGCGGGTGGTTATATTTGGAAAAGTCTTGAGGTTTTATTAATTTTGGGGTGGGATGACAGCTTTTGAATATGATCTAATGTCAACATTAAAACAAAATTAAAACATTAAAATGAAATCCTACAACTAAATCTTGGTTTTTAAGTCTAAATGTAAAACAAAAACCTGACACAGGAAAGCATGAGAATGTATGAAAACCCTCATGTGAGTAATTTTTTCCCTGTTTTCTGAAGTGTTGTATTTTTTTGTAACCTTTACTCAGCAGGAGCAGATCGAGAGCTGCAAACGGTTCGTCAGATGATGATTGACTTCTTACAGAACCATTCCCAAGAGCTGAGACCACCTGCTTGCCCACCCTTGGATCCAGTTTCGTAAGTTCCTTGTTTAAAATACAGCTGTTGTGTGCTTACTAGGTTAATTAAATAAAACGTTGAAAATCCTGTTAAAGAGGAAGTAAGCTGCTTTTCTTATTGTCAGTTCTGCTACAAGATCATAAAAGGAAATTCCATCAACAGCAGTGGGCGTCTTGCATTCTGCCAGAGCTCAATAGGTTTTCTTTTCTTAAAGGTCCAGTGATATTACTTCTCTCTTTGACAAGAACAGCCATCATTATACTGCCGTTGTGTTTGAAAGCAATAGCTCCTATGTTGGACGAGAGGTAATGTATGACTTATGAATGACATGGTGAATATTAATGTTATCGTAACACAGCTGAATTTTATGTTATTTAGCCAAGCAACAAAATTTCTGATTATAGGAGTGAATTAAGGGGTCATAAAGGGCAGGTCATGCATATTTGAGGTATCACAAAGTCAAAGGATTACCCAGGGCTGCTGTGTTTAGTCACACAGGGGAACTTGCTTACAAATGAATGGGATGTCATGTTAACTTCTTCCATTCATGTTTTAGTGGAAGATTAGTTTATCAATTTCATTGTTAGCACAATTATTTGTCTTTCAATTTGAAAGATCACAACAAAAATATTGTCAGATGATGTTGTTGTTTTGTAACTGCTAGAGAACTTCATGGTATTAATTTTGGGCAATTTTTATGATTTCAACTGTTTATAATAATCTAAATTCTCTGGTTCTCTTTCTTCACATATAGGTTTTGGGAAGTTATGTTCTAAATTAAGATGCTAGCATAAAATTATTTTCACAGCTCTGAGGCACTGAGGAAGTGGAAGTCTTTGGGTTTTTTGCTTCCCCCACCTCCCCAATAAAATATTTGATTTGGCATCATTTTGCCACCTAATGAGCCTGCTGTTAGGTTAGACAACTGTTACTTTTCTCTTCCTGCCAAGATCTAGGATAAGTAAAGAAAATAAATTGCATAATTATCTAGGCATAATCTGTGCAGAAACATCCAATGTCTGGGAAATGTTTCTAATTAGATCTGATGCTGAGATGGCCGGGTTGCATAAGTGGAGGGAGGGTGTGCTGCCAAAAGTGAGAATCACTTTGAGAAGCAGGCTGCTTCCAGACATTTGTTTTCTGGAAGCTGCTGTGTTGATAAGAAATATGATCATTATAAAGTTCTTCAGCATTTTATCACACTTGCTTTAGTTTTATTACTTGCTGTTATAGGGAAAGACTGAGTGTCATCTGATTAACAGAAAGTGGAGTCTGCTTTCAGAAGGAGAAATATTTGCTGATGTTATATAGTATTTCAGCTTTATAGAATAGTGAAATAGAAAATTACATTGTTTTCAAATTTACAGTGCAAGACAATATGGACAAACTTAAAGTACGTGTTGAAAGTGAGGGAAAATGTAGCAAGGATAATACTCACCTGCAAGGGAAAGGTATAGTGGGAACTGTGAAATGTAACAACAGGAAAAAAATAGAAGAGGCAGAGAGGGGCAAAAGTGAAAGAATGACAAGTAGAAATGTCAGGAGAGTTGGAAGGAAGGTTTGGTTGGTAAAACGGGAACATTTGAAATGGTAGCATAAGAGCATGGGCTAATGGAAGGATGTGAGGAGTGTGGCCATTAGAATGGCAAAAGAGGATGCCTTTAGCAGGGGAATCTTGAAGGATTTAGGAAAGGAATGAATTAGTATTTAAGCTTTTTTTTTAAAAGCAACTTTTTATTAATATTCATTAATATTTCATTATCATTTCATTATTCAATTTGACATCAGAATGCCCTGAAGTGGTGGGACCAAATGTTTCTTCACTACTTGAAAATTTGCCTTTAGACTCTTTACATATGTAGAAATTAAACAGAAACCTGCAGCTACCTTTGGAGTATAATCTGGGCTATTTTGAGGTTCATGATTTTGTCATTCATTCTCATGTTTTCTTCAGATGTTAGGTCAAGAAAAAAAATGGAAGATAGGAGTAATAATTTCCAGAGAAGAGTAAATCTTCTTTAACTGAAATTGTTAGTGTCCACAGAACACTCACAGATGTGCTTCCTTGGTGAACAGCTTAATGATACTTTTAAAGGATGGTGCACTTCACCCATTTATATGTCTTGTCCTACAAGATTGGATATTCCTTGAACAATGTATAATTCATGTCATCTTTTCATTACACAGGTTATCTTAGACTTGATCCAGTACGAAAACATTGTTGTGAAGAGAGCGTTGAATTTTGATAAGCCTTTTCTTGAGAAACTTGGTATTGCCTCAGTCCCTTCATGCTATCTGGTGCATCCCAATGGGTCCCATGGATTAATTAACAGGTAAGTAATCATCTGAGGAATATGGGGAGGTTCACTTAAACTATAAAAAACAATTTCCATAGCTTCCTTTCCTACTAAGTAAGTTATTCTATAACCTTCTTTTGCATGTGTATAATGACGTTGTGCCCTGGCATGTAATCCATACATTGTACTGACTTGTGTCCCCCATGTCTTTGTGTTGGAAAACTGCCTGTCCTGGATGCTCTCTAGCAATTGTTAACCCATCTACTGGTCTTGTTGTACAGTTTGCTCTTTGTGAATGCTTGTGATACACTTTGATGAGCATGTTGTGTTCTTATTTTGAATGAAATTTCAAACCACTAATCCAAATGATTGTTATTACTATTCCTAAATTGGATATTATTTAATTTCACATTGTATGAAAGCATAACGTGTTGCACTAGGGCTGAAAAACATAAAACAAAATTAATACCTTATTTTATAAATATACTGGTTTGCTTTGGATATGCTCGTAGTCTGAGATGAAAAGTAATCTTTGCTTTGTCCATTTATATGCAGTTTGAAGCCTCTACGGTCTTTCTTTTCTTCATATTTAAAGTCACTGCCAGGTGTCAGAAAAAAACTTCTTTTGCCACTTCAGCTACCTGCTCAAGAAAACAAAGAGGAGAGTACAGAAACCAAGGTGTGGAAAGAGTTTGATAAGTAAGTGATACCCTCAATTTTCAGATCGGCACTTGGTTATTAAAATTTGTGGGCATTTTTTTCTTGACTATAACCTTTCTGTAGAAAACAAGAATTCTCTGTGTGTGTAATAGTGAAGCAGTGCCCATAAAAAGTGCTTGTCAAGTGCAAGTATAATAGAAAATACTGAAGGCGCTGTAAAAGATGTTTATCATACCAAATCCGGTAAGGTTTATCTTCACCCTCTTTGTCTGTTTGAGAGAAGGATGCAAAGGCTTTGCAGAGAGATAATCCCTCAGCATCTTTAGATGGAAAAGATGTAGGACTGAGTGCTTTCATTTCGTATTTATTTGCCTTTCGTGGACACTATTAGTGTCATCTTCTTTCAATGACTGTTACAAAATCTTTTATATGAAACATTCTGTTATCAAAACAACTTGCTTTCCAGCAAGACAAAATCTTGTTGGTATGAATCTCCAGTCCAAGTATCTTCTAAAGAAGATCCTTTGGGAGAACCTCATGCATTCATACGGAAATCTCTATTTCAGAAACTTGAAGCAGAATTTTGCTGTGTATTTAAACTTAAGTGAGTACGTTATTAATTAAGGAGATAAATTCAGAATAAGCCTGTAGTTTGAGTTGTTAAGAATATAGACTATTCTTTATTTAATGTGTTATTTCCTGCATATTACTTGGGAAGCGGGGCCAGGCAGTTTCTTGGATGATTGTTCTTTTAATTCTGCTTGGTTTTAGAAATTATAGTCCTGCTGAACTCTTACCAGAAGTTTTTCACTCTGTTAACTGTGTGAGCGTCTGTTTATTTGGTTACATTGTTCTGTGTCATCCTGCCTAAAGTTTGTTCTCTGAAAGCATTGAAAGATAAGAGTGTTTTACATGGTGCATTAGTACTTTGTAAAGTGGTTTTTGTTGTTATGAAGATATTTGGTTTGAGAAGGAACTCTTAAAATCTTTTATTTGCTTCAGGTGTTTGACTTGTACCTGTCACAAGGTCTCTAATTCTGTCTTAAGAGCTGGTGTGATTCAAATTGACTGTTAAAACTTCCATGCAAAGAACCTACCATAAAACTGCGTCATTCGGGAGAGGATTTCTAGGTCAGTCCTTTCCAACACTGACCTTTTTTGGTCTTGTTTGTACTCCTCTGTGTATAATCTACTTTTGTTCAACAGAAGTTTCCCTTTTTTCATAGCCCATCATTTTTCTGTTTGTGGTCAGTCCTGAAGAGAAGCTGTAATTTCTTGACACGAGCTGTTTCCTTGCTGGCGATGTCAGGGTTGTCATTTCACTACAAGGTACAGCTGGCTGGGAGGCAGAAAGTGTAGGCAAATGTAAAAGAAATTCTTGTGTGTGGTTATGCTTCATTTGTCTGAACAAAATGACATAAAATTACTCTTTTAAAAGAGTGCAGGGAAACTCATTGAGCTTGACATTCACTGTTTCGAGCACCTGAAGTAGCAGCTGTGTGTTCCCATCCCGGCGTAGGATGTCCTGCAATCACTGCAGAGTGGCAAATGTGGAGGTTTTAATGACACCTACTATATATCAATTCTACCTTCATGACTGGTGAGAAAATGAGCAAAAGAAACCTGCCACTTTAAAACGTTATATATGTGTGTTTCAGATCCAAGCTGTACATGGCTGACCTTGAGTCGGGATTGCATTACCTGCTCAGGGTAGAACTTGCCACGCACAAGACACTTGAGGGAGCTGAGCTGAAGACCTTCAAGGATTTTGTTACCGTCTCTGCCAAGGTATACACCTCTAGTCTTTGATTATTTGTAAGGATAAAGTGACTCTAACATAAAATTTATTATATGACATAAGTCTCTCAAAACGTCTTTCAGAACGTTTAAATATATGTGTCCTCACTAGCTTAAAAAAATAGTTTTGTGGGTTTCTTTAAATGTTATTTTTGAGTTACTGTATGCTGTTCTGACATACTTACAGGGCTGAAATGTGTTTTAATTAAATCTTGAAATTAAATAAAGTTTAAGTAGTCTGCAGCATTATTGAACAAACCCTATAAATAGGGTCCATTTGTCAGATTTTCAGGATAAGTAGCTATTGCAACTGAGTGGGATTGAAAAAACCTTTGTTTTTCATTCTTGACTTCTGGATTTCTTTAGTGCATTCTTGACAAACGGTGTTCTATGTAGAGATATGAGTAACTTCTGTCTAAATTTTGAATTTAATTGAGGTATTGAAGTTAATTAGTTATTTTAAAATAATTGAGGTATTGAATATAACTGAGTATTTCAAAAATAGATGCTTACATATTAATTTTGAGTGAAGGGACAATATATATAATATAATGTGATATGACTTGAAAAAAATTGAAATAATTTAACTTCATAATGTCAGCCTACTGAAATGAGCAATGTCTTTTTATTTACTTAGTGAGCAGCTAACACTTTGTTTTCCTTTAAAGAAAGTGATTCAATAGTTGTTTAAGGGAATAATAAGGCCTATGTGAACTATTTCCAAATATCTGGATTTATCTGAAAATCAGACAGACAGTTCCTTGCCCCCCTGCAGCCCTCGGAGGTCAGAAATCTCTAGCTGGCCTCATTTCTTTAAGAAAGTGTAGCGGTAATCTTTCCATCATATTATCCCTAAAACATCCTCTGGCCTTCCTGATGGCTCCTGGCCAGCTGATGTCATTTGCGTCCCTGGCTGTCAGTGGGGAATGCTCAGCTCCAGACGGCTGTTACCGGAGCGGGCGCTGCAGATGCTGTGTAACTCTGATCTTTTAGATAATAACGCGTGATATTCTGGGGGTGCTGCAGGAGTGCATGTAACTAGAGTGTGCAGTCCGTAGTCCAGAGGTGTGCTGGCTTTTTCCGGACTGTTTAAGTGGTGTCTTTGAACCCAAACAGTGCACAGGGTCCCTTGTGTGAAATACAATTAGCAAAAGGGAATTCCTGCCTGTTAGATTTGCATGCTATGAATTGGAGCTATTATCAATAGGGGGATAACAGCTGCGGGATGACTGGCGTAGGTATAGCATGTTCTGTCGTAAATTGCTTTATGTATTTATTGCAGCAGGTACAGGGACGTTATTTCCCTGTCTGTTGAAATACTGCTCCCTCTGGGAGGGTGCTTAGAGGATAGTGTGGATACTCAATTCTATAGTAATTACAACCATCTCTAAAGCAAAATACCATTGCTAGTGTAAAATAATGGCATTACTTCTGATTTACAGTTCCTTGCACTCATCTGCCAGACTGTAACTTCTTTAAGCTGCAAGTTAAGGAAGTCACGGTTTCCAAAACGCTTTGGAAATCATTATTACACATACAAGTGCTCTTCTAGATAACCAATATCATCTACATTTACAGAAATCTGAACAAATATTTTATAAGAACAAATTTTTGTGATTAATCTTCTAAGGGTGGGAAGGTTTTCAGCCTCTGGTTCATTCTTATGCTCCTTTCTGAGCTGTACACTGAGCTGAATTACCGTGATACAAAATGCTGCGTAGTCTGTCAAAAGTTGTTCTGTAGCATCTCTGTCTGCTGCTGAGTAGCTTCATTTTACTGGTTAACATTTTGTGTGTCCAACTTGTGAAATTATGGAAGCAAAAGCAAGTGTGAGAGGGCTTTTTACTGAAAGCAGAACAGGTAATTAATTTGCTTGTAACAAAAGGAAATCTGAAGCATTTTAAAGACAGGAAAAAATAGATTTAGATAAAGATAAAAGTGTCTTGCTGCTAATGAGATTTGTGCTTTAAAATATGGGTATTTTCTTTTTTTTTTTCTCAGCTTTTTCCTGGACGTCAGCCTGTGGTGAAGTTGTTAGAGACCTTGCAAGAGTGGCTGGTGAGCCTTCCATTAGACAAAATCCCTTATGATGCTATCCTAGATCTGGTCAACAACAAAATGCGGGTAAGCTCTTACCAGTTCCCAGCATTAGTAAAGGATAAGATTCGATATAAATCTAAGACATCACTTACTGATGGTCCCTCAGTCATAATGGAGTTATAAGAAGGTTAAAATGAAAATAAAGTGAAATCATTACCAGAAAAAAAAAATCCTCATGAAGGAATTTAAATGAGAGAATTGAAATACACAATCCTGTCTCAGTTTTATAATGAGCAAGCAATAGCCAGCATATACACGTTCCCTAACGTCAGCCTCAAATGATGCAATATTCCCAGCGGATATTTTTGAATTGCCTTTCCTTGCTGTGCCTGCTATCAGCAGGATTCTCTTGAAGGTCAGAGTTTAAGTGATGGGAAATTTACCTGCTGAAATGGGCGTTATTCCTGAAGAGTTTCCCCAAATACTCTTTATTTTCCTGGCACAGTAAAGGCCTGGCTGGGAATCCCATCTCCCTTTGGGAGTGCAAAGCCCTGCGATAGGGTCGTCTTTGCACAGAAGTTAATGCGAGTCTTTCTTCCCATGAAATGGAATTGCTGCCTGACATTTGGAAGCTGCCTGTGTGTTTTAGGAAGCAGAGAGATAAGTCTCAGAACTAAAATCTTGCACTGGATTTTAGGTATAATGAGTAAGTAGTGGGTTTGTTTTAAGAAGAAATAATAATTAATTCTACAGCTTAGCCTGTTAAGAATGTACCACTGAAGTAATGTAGATCTTGCAGAGTAATATGGAATTTTTAACGTGCCCAGGGGAGCTGTAGCTCTCAGAGTCTATCGCAGTACTTGTGTGTGTGTGTTGTGTTCATACTGTGCTTAAAAAAAAACAACTTTACAAGTTGAGCTACTCAGTGTGTTGTGTCAGACTAACCAGACATTTGTGATGTGTGTTTCAGCAGGTTTGACATCCGTAGCTGTACATTGTGTATCATGTAGTATAATTGCAAGAGGACTGTTATAAGTCTATAACTTGTTTGCCTTAAGTGTGAATTCATGAGCAACAAGTGCAGAGAGTGTCATCTAATGTCCTTTAGCCTTGGGTCACCTCAATTCCAAGATAGGATCGACTGTAACTGCCGTTATGTTCAGTTCTGTATTTAGGTCCCAGGGCTGTGTATATCTTAAANCCTTGCTATATGGAAGCAGACCAGAGCTGAGAGGTTATACCTGTTCCCTTTGGAAGCTGTTTCATACCCTAACGGTGCAAGCTGCACTGCGACCAAAAGCTTTGATCAATACAGGTAAGCAGCAGTTGTGTGAGGCATTTGAAGGACGAGACAAATGCATGCAGCAGTTCTGCTATACAATAAAAAAAGTAATAGATTAGAGCAGATTTTTTTATGTGTAAATACTCAGCTAAAACATCGGTGGAGCACAGCGGCTTTCGAGGCTCAGCATTCAGGTTTGTGCCAGCAGAGGTCAGAGCATAGCTGTACTGCAGCCGGAAGGCTAGGAAAGAGAGTGTGTCGATTTGTCCTTGCTTAGAAATGGGGTAAATAAAGTACGCAGCCCTAAAGATGTGAGCAATAAAGCAGAAACAGGAGAGAATTTCAAACAAAGAGATTTTGAACTACCTGAGAAGGGGTGAAGATTGCTCGTGTTACCTGAGGTTGCACTATTAATTTAACTGGAAAAGAACGAGATTTAACTGTACAGTTTAATAGCTATAAAAACTGTAGAACCATTATCCAATCCTGTAATTTTATTTCTTAAATACTGAATGTTATGGCTGTTTGTTTTGGTTTTTTTTTCAGCTGAATGTACTTACTGTCCACTAATCTGTGCACAAAGATGCTACTTTGCGAGAACTCTGTAAAATTGCTTCTTTTTAGACTTGCAGCATCTTGTCAAGCAGAGTGTTAATATTCTGGTGATGATTCCTACGTAAGAAACACGCTGGATATATAATCTATTTCCCTCACACAAGGGAAACAGAATTACTAATGCTAAATTATTGGCCTTCATATGATTTTATTCTTGCCAGGACAGTGCTTTGTTTGGTTATAGTTCTATTCAGTTTTTATTTAAAGCCTTTTTACTGTCTTTTCCAAGCAGTACAAGAATGCTTGATGGACTGTTACTAGATCATAAAACTTAGAAATTTGCAATTTGTCCATTGCTGATTTTATGTTTAAAAAATATTTGGTTATTTCAAATTGTGGATACATACATTTGTCCAGCATTACTTGCAATCATGGCAAAAATCTCTCAATTCTTAATATTCGGTCTCCTGCAGAACAGGGATTTTTTTTGGGGGGGGGAGGTAGGTAATCATCCTGTTGTTTGTTTCTTTCTTTGTTTTATCTTGTTTTCTTCGTATTCCTGGGACAGTAGGTTGAATCCCTTTAATTTAACGCTGTGCTCTGCCTGGGAGTTTGGTGTTGTTTTGTACTGGATGATATATTAGCTGCTCAACAGCATCGTGCAGAAGTTAAATTTCCCCTTTTGTCCCAATTGCTGAAAGTGTTCTAATTAAATGTAAAAATGTTCTGAATATTTAACGATACAAAATTGCATCTTAAATTGCTCCCATCTTCCAAGCATGAACCTGAGTCAGTCTGAAGTTAAAAATACATTGTCGAACCTGAAAACTCTTTGGCACACTTAACCATCGATTTAAATCGGGACAGATATGTGATGATCACTTCTTATGGCGAAAGAATTGGGTCAGTCTGAGACTGTCGGATTATGTCTTGGGAGGTTTTCCTCTCCTTATTGCTTGTTTAAATCCCATCTACTAAAAAGCATGATGTACTCCCTAATCCTTCCCACCACAGGTAGGGTTTTATGGTTCTTGTCCACTTTAAAGATTAGGGTTACCCTGAATTGCAGTAGTTTGGGAGGAAAGAGAAAAGGAGGATTACACGATGATACATGGCAGATGTTAATAGAAGATTCATCTCTGGGCTGATAAAAGAAAAACAAACAAAATGAGCCATTTTGCAATTGTTTGTTTTCTTTCTAAAGCAGCTGTATTTTTCTTAATAGTTTCCTCTCCTTGCAGAGTCTGGCAGTCAGCGCGAACTTGCTATGGCTTTCCTGATATAATGGTTTTATTGGTTTATATTGGGCATGTTTTAGTGTCGAATGGCATAATGCTGATCCCACTGTGGGTTCAAATAAGGGAATCCAAGGGAACTCTGAACAGAACTGCTCGCATCAGAGGGTGTATAAAACCATTGTAGAAATCCAGCCCTGAGCATGCTTAATTGTAGGAAAAATGGTTTTGGGTAATAGGCTCTATTGGTGTGAATAAGACAAGCTTGTGGTTTGTGTTGTGGGAGGGTTTTTTTGTTTTATGTTTTAAATCTGTGCTGTTTTAATCTGTTGCTGAATTTGAAAGACCTCCCCATAAAATGAATTTTCAAGAGCATAGCATTACCCAGGAGAAAGATACAATTAAGATTTGTGTATGAATCTTTCTTCGTCCCTAAAGAGGTTGTTTGCTGGTAGTTATTTCTGTTAACGTTTGTTGCGGTTTTCTCTGAATGCATATTTTAGTATACATGGTAAAACTATTTTGCCTGAAATTCATTTCAACTTTCCAAAATTATTTTTCAGCCTTTCTTTTAATACTGTAATTTAATCTGCTCTAATCTCATAGCTTTTATTTATACATGCCTGTTCAATCACAGATATTGAATGTTTGAGTAGAGGTTGTTTGCTTTTTACGATTTCTTTTTTAGCTTTAAAGACTCTCTTTTTGCTGCCATGTTTAAGAATATAATGTTGTTCTAAATGAAGGTGTTTATGACAATTTTCATGCATTTCTTATATACGTAGCAGATAACTACTCTCATAGCTATGAATAGGTTTTGTTGAGAATTTTTTTTCCAAGAAACAATGCGGGTGCAGAGGGCATATGTGCGACTGAACTGTTTGTTATTCACTGCCAGAGTAGGACAGCGAGCAAACCACCGTCACCCTTTCCTACAGAACCTACAAAACCTGCGTTGTAAATTACTCGTGGTCGAGGTGTTCAGCTGCAGGAGTCGGTAATTTGATCAATCTGCATCATAAAATGTGTTTTGTTTGACAAGTGTGCGTTTGTGGTAACATATAGAACACTTGTAAGTACATTTTGTCATAATTTACTGGGTCAATTAAGCATGAATCAGAAAATCCGTGAGACAGAGATGAAACCATTAGGATTTTAATGACTTACGTGAGGTTTTCAAGCCACTTACAGACGTAGGGACTGCCTGCTGTCACAGTAGAGGTCCAGGGCAAAGTTTTCAATCTGTAAAGACCTTAGCTTACTTCTGAATAAAATAATGATTTTTTTTTTTGCATTATCCTTAGTGCGAAAGTGTGAATGTTACAGAACGAATAATGCATTTGTATTTATTTTAGGAGAAATTCCTGAGTTACTCTTTAAAGTTGCAATGTTGCTAAGTAGCTGTTTGGTGGATGCATTCAGTGCCTGCCAAAACCACCGCGGCATTAATAACCGTAAGGAGATTCTGGGACGCTGTAATGCCTCGGAGTTACGGAGGAACACACAAACACCGCAGGCACCTCGTGAAATGCTTAGCAGAAGGGTTTTGACTCCTGGCTTTTCAGTAGTGAGGTCACCATGACTTAGTGCCTGAGCCTAAATGTAACGGTGAATGCATAACGTAAATATTCTTTTAGTTATTGGGCAGGATACTGGAGAAAGCCTGTGCTTCCACAAGAACTGTGTGAAATACAGGCAGCGTGGACTTTAACAATTTCAGAGTGTACTCTCATCGTGGGCTTCTGAAATAAAATCTTAATGTCTGATTTTCATTTTGCTAAGTTTGTTCACCCCTCAAATTGTAAGATATTATTTGAAAGGAGAAATTTCCCTGTAAAGAACACTTGACCTTGAACTCTTATTTTAATGTGTTGTTCAGAGGAACTTCTAGCACAGTTGTGTAGATGGAATGTGTCAGGATGGATTGGTATAAGTAGCTACTTTGCGTTTTTAATAACGCTGTCACTCACTTATAATTTTTTTGGACCTTAGTGCATTTGAAATAATTCCTTGTAGTTGTGTCTGATATCCCAGACAACCTTTCGAAACTGCGTGTTTTGAAATGTGCTGTTCACTGTAAACTCCACGTTACAAACCAAATTATTTGGCAATGAATAAATAAATATCTCACCTCAACTACTTAGTGACAATATTCAATGTGTATTTTGTTGTATCTTTGTGACTTACTGAGGTACAGGTTCCTGTGATGGCACACTTGCTATTTATTATAAATTATAAAAGTGGCTGGTTTCTTATATCTGAAGTGGAGACGTAAATTTGTATGGAACAAGCAGGTAGCAACGTTTCCTTTCCTTTTCCCACAGTTCACTTTTATCTACATTGAAGTGCCTGTGTTGAAGCTATGTTTGTCTAGCTGGTGCTAAATGTTTCTGTCATCTGCTTTCCTAGGTCTTGAAGACAATCCCCAAATAGTCCTTCAGGTCATGCGGAGGTACCTTCACCACTTTTTTGGATGCAAGGCTTGTGCTCAGCATTTTGAAGAAATGGCTAAAGAGTCCATGGATTCCGTTAAAACCTTGGACAAGGCTGTTCTCTGGCTCTGGGAGAAACACAACGTGGTGAATAACAGGCTCGCAGGTACGGGGGAGCTTAGGAAAACTCCCAAAGGCGGCTGGGTGTGAAGGTGTTTTATGCAACGTGGTTTATATTTGAACAAGGAGATGTGCAAATTAGGCTTTAAAACATGAGTTTAAAACAACGGTAGCTCTTGTTCCAGCTTGACATTCCTTTATTAAATACTGACTTCAGTAGACTAACCCCACATTTACACTGGTCTATGAGAAAGGGTGCTTGTGTATAGAGGAAAACCTAGAGCATCCCACTCAGCTGTAACTCTGAAGACCAGCACGCTGACCTTTGCATGGGTGAGAAATACACACCTGAGATACACTGTCCTCCAGTAACATAGTTATCTCTTACAGTATAGAATTAAAAAACTTCATCATTCTCAAAGAGACTGTTTTTTCCTAGATTTCACCTGTTGCTTGATGAGAGGGTGTTTCTGGAGTACCAGTCAAAGCCTTTTCAAAAAGGAGCAATACAGTGCAGCTACTTATCGATGGATAAAAAATAATTAAATTTATTTCTGTAACAGTTTAAATAGATGTTAAAAACATCTCTAGTTTTGTTCTGGAGAGGTGCTGTGTAAAAAATGATGATAATTGAACAGGAGACTTTCTCAGGATGAAAGAGCCTGAACTATTAGCAGATCAGCAACTGAATAAAATAAAATTACTGTATGAAGAAAATCTGTTCCCCTGCTAGATTGCTATGTTTTCAGACTAAAAGTACTGTTAAAATTCTGGTTGTATTTAGTCCGTTTTGTTATGAGGATATCAAGTAACTAAAGCACTAAAGAAAATTGGTTTCTCTTTGCACTTAATCCCTGTCTGCTGTTATGGATCTGTATGATGCAGCATTAGTTACAATTTAAATATGCTATATTGCGTTGATATTATGGTTGTGTTGAATTCCCAAGATTTATGAAGTATTAAATACTGTTGTGAATAAAAAGTTTGTCTCCTTTCCCCAAGGAGGAAAAAAGTACACGATGAGGTACTGAATAGAAACATCCGCTGATGTTTGTTCCTATTGCCAGGTTGAACGCAGAGCAGGGTAGTCCTCTTGACTCGAAGTTGCTAAGTAGTGCAGCAATATACTTATTTAGAACATTAAGTTATTGGAAAACTCATGTGGATATTGATTTAGAGGATGCAACAGCCAGCTAAAATACCCTTTTTAGTAAGAAGTATAAACGCACCGGAATAAATAATAATGTTAAATTATGCTTTTTAAGTTTGCTCAAATTCCTCTTTGAGATAGTGACTTATTTTAATCCTTAAAAGCTGCATCTGTATTTCTGGTAATATCTATAGCTTTCCATGAGAAATGATGTTGGACCGGTCAACAAAAAAACCTTGGCACAGCCTTCAAGTGTGGGTCATGAGAGTGTTGTATATGGCTCTGCCTTATTTAATTCTTTCCTGTTGCTTTAGAACGCACAGAATTTATGGCGTTCTTCTCTTTGGCAGGAAAAGATGAGGTACAGGAAGTTTTCTATTTGTAATCTTACCATAAGATGTTTTGTTTCTACTTTCTCTGCTGAAACAAGTCAATTACTGAGTGATCTTTATTGAAGATACCTGAAACACAAACTCTCTTGCTTGTAAATATCAAGGAGGCTTATTTTTAAACATCCTTTGAATCTCTAAACAGTATTTTGCTCAAAATCACAGGAAAGTTTCCAGCCTTTAAAAAGGATAAAAAATAGTAATAAAATAAAAATCTATATACATTTCTGAAATATTTTAGGCATTAAGATACTAATAACAATCAGCTAAATCAGCTTTTTTACCAGGTAGTGATTTTTTGTTCTAAAAATTACCTCCATCCACTTTTTTTTTTTAACAAAGTGCCACACTAGCTGCAGTGTTCATCTCTTTGCCATCAAGACAGAAAGGTGGCCAGAGNGATCTAGCTCAAGACAGCGTTATATGTTTAAAGGCTAAAAGCGAGCTAAAAAATACATCTTAAGTATGATAATGGTTTTTAAAGTACTGAAAATAGTTTTCTATGGTAGTAACGCAAGCTGTGAAAAAGCAAGCTTGGGTTGGAATGGTTCACAATATAGAAACATGAAAATATCTGCAAGCCTTTGGCCTTGAAACTGCTCGCTGCAAACCAAGCTTCAGGATTAGAGTGCGGAGAGCAAAAGAGCAGTTTGTTTTGAACCATAAGTCAAGTTAACCCCTGCAAGGCCCAGATGGTGCTGTTCTCATGCCTTCTGAAAACATAGCCGGTGTAGTATCTTCTGGCATTAGAATGTGAACGCTATGGCTTTTACCCAGAGAAAAGGAAAATAATTATTTAGTGTTTGTGTTTTGAAAGAGGAAGCAATACTTCAGAACCTATTTGATGCATCCATAAGGAAACTTATGAATTTGTTCATGATTGTCTTCAGTTTAACACAAACATCATCGTGCTGTGGGCTTTTTTTGTCAGCCTCGCTATTTAGAAGTGGAAAATACTCTCTGTGCTTTCCAGTGAAGTATCTGGTGGTTCAGCTTTCCTAGTGTATTCACTTCTGATTATTTTTTTTATCTTCCCAATTAGGTGATTTGACTGAAGATCCAAAATTTCCCAAAGTTCAGTGGCCAACTCCAGACATTTGTCCTGCATGTCATGAGGAAATTAAAGGATTACACAGCTGGAATGAAGCCCAAGTTCTACAGTTCATGAAGAATCACTATAACAGTGAAAATATTGAATATAAATACACTGAAAGCCAGACTGACTCCAGTGACACTGAACAGGGAGATACCAGGGATGTGAAAGACAAAAACCTACTGAAGAAACCAAGAGGAAACAGAGAAAATAAGCTCCAGGATAAAGAAAACATACTAGATTCAAAATCTAAGGTGTTAGATAAGCTTATAGCAAACCATGGACCTGTCAAAGATAGCGGTAAAAACGCAGTTGAGTCAGCTAACCTTAAAGAGACGAAGCAGGCCGTGTCTTTCTTGGGGATCGGATTTTCAAACATAGACATGAGTCTGTGTGTCATACTGTATGTAGCATCATCCTTATTTTTGATGATAATGTACTTTTTTTTCCGCATGAGATCTAAACGGTGGAAAGTGAAGTATTACCGTTCATCTGTATAGAAGTTTAAATCGGAAACAAAGTTTTCATTGTATGTGGCTGTTCAGTACCAGCTACAGCTTTAATATTTATGATCAGGGATTTTATACACAGTATTCCTTCTTTAAAACCCCTTTCTTCCCAGGTCATTTTACAGGTGTTCTAGCTTAACACACGGAGCTCGCTGTAAGAACCCTAATCTTTAACTGAAGCACACGGTGCTATCATGAAACGTCCTCTGAAGCAAGCATTGCGTTTTTCAGTTAAGATTTTTCCATGACTTACCACCTACATCCTTTACTCATTTTCAGGGTAAACATTACATTATGCAATCAACTGTGCCTCGTATTAGAAGGAAATTGGATATTGTTATGTGTACTTCGAGTCAGGGTGTTTTTATTTTAGCCAGAGCTGACTTTCCCTACCAGAGTACTGAACAGTTATGCTGTTACCTTGGTTGCTTCATTTGGAGAAGCAAGAATTCAGATTTTTTTTTTTTTCAGGAAACAAGAGTTCTATTCTGATTAAATCAATTATAAACCTGTATGACTTTGAGACATTATTTACACTGCATATTTAAAGCATTGCATGTTCAAATAAGTCTTGCATTCTCCCGTGCGTTCCAGCCAAGGATGTGTCTCTCTGCTAGGATGAGTGTTTTGCAGCAGTTTGTATCTCAGGAAGCAGCCTGATTCTGACTGCTGATGCTGTCATCTAGTTTAATGGAGTTTAGATGTAAGCAGGGACGAACTCAGACCCCGTGCTTTACTTGCTTCTCTATTGGATATGTCGATGGAGCATGAGATAACTTGCCTCATTTATGAACCAGAGAAGTAGCTGAGTAATTATTGTTGTCCAGATGGAAGCCAATTCTGATGAACTCCAGTAAAGGGAAGCACTGGTTTTAACGAAGTGCGATTTGCATCAGCATGCCAAGAACAAATTACAGATCTGGAAGTAACTGAATTTCTTACAATGTTGGATAACTCTCTTACAAGATAGTAATTTTTCGTCCTGTGAGGAGACAAAAATGCTTCACTGGGTATTTCCAGGGCTCACAGAAAGTATCCCCTGCCAGCTGTGAAGTTGCCTGTAAGGTGATTAGAAGAACAGCCCATTTCTCTTGCCCTCCTGCTGGAGTGCTGCTCTGTTTGGGTCAGGAAGGGTTGAGCTCATGGTTAGGTCAGAGAGCTGCTCCCTTCTGGGGTGTGGCAGCAATTGGGAGTGTTGCCGTTGCTTTTTCAGATCCGTTTGGAGTCCTGGCTGGCAGCAATTAGAAGAAACCATGAAAAAGTTATAAAATTACCATTTGGAATAGGAGTTCTCTCTGATCCTGGCTGTGGGGGATAATTCACGTCCTGGATAGTGAAGTTTATAATCCTATCCAATGTAATTGAGCATGTTCTAGTTATCCATTACCTAATCTTTAGTTAATCCTAATAGGTTTTGGCCTCAATGTTTTCGTGTGGCAGTGAGTTCTACAGATTAATTACGTTATATAAAAAGGCTTTTCCTTTCAATTCTACATTTGCAACTTTTAATTTAATTGAATGTTCACCAGCTCTTCTGTTACATGAGAAGGAATAAATAGTCCCTGGCCAGTTCATTGTATTTATACTGTTAGTGTGTCCTCCTCTTACTTCCATCACAAGCCCTACCATAAAAAGTTCAAAGCCTAGCAACAAGAATGGTCTAAAAGCACAAAAACTCAACAGGGATATTTTTTTAATAATCAAATCTTGTTTGTTCACGAAACTGAACATTTATCATATGAGTTCCTGCAGCTTCCGATTGGAATAACAAAATTGAGCTTCAAAGATTTACTGTCCCTTGTTCCGAAGTTTATCAAAATAACACCCATAAGGTAATAACCTTCTGCGGTTGTTGTGAATGTGTCAGAGGAAAAAATCTCCATGGTACTGTTGGTCTGATGTACGTGAAGAGGTGCTTAAGCCCTCTGCACTGCTTATTGTATGCACCCGGTGGCTCCTGCTCTGATCTGAGAAACTTCCCTCCATGAAGCTGGAATATTTAAGAGTGCCTGTAATTATAGCACCTGGGCTTGAATATTAAAGCAACTCGTAAGTAACTAGAAGGACTGAACCTGTGGTGGAAGGTGGCCCAGGCTGGCTTGTCAGTGTCACTTGCTTTGTGCCAGAATGCAGTGAGAGGTGCCAGGAGGAGGTTGGGTAAGAGGAAAGCCCAGAGGTCCCAAATTTAAGTGACCTAATCTGGGGAGATGTTGATACTGGCCAACAAGCAAGGACATTTAACTTCTCAAAAACACCCAAACAAACAAACAGAACACCCACACACAAAAAACCAAAACAAACACAGCATAGGAAGTGTTGGATCTGGAACATCTGGCCCGTTTCTGTGGGACTATTGAATTTCCTGCTGTTTGTGGTGTTGCACCTTTTGGAGTTGGAAATCAGTTGCTGCTGCTGCTGTTTAGAACTCTGCTGAGTACCCAGACCTGAGTTTGTTGGCCTTGACTTGTTCTGCTTATTTTCATCTGCCCGTGGAAACAAAAGGCTTTGAAGGTTTGTGGGGATGGTTTTGCCATTAGAACAGCAGCAAATGTCGTTCTGGAGTAAGGTTGGTTTTCTTCCTACGTACCATTATCTTCATGTTGCTGTGACCCTGCTGGAAACACGACAAAATGACACTCAGACCTGCAGTGTTCTTTTTTTGTTGCTCAAGAGTGTAAAAGCTTGAAATGAGGATGCTGATGATCTGTGTTAGTGCTCTAACTCTGTTGCCAGTGGACTGGCCGAGGCTTTCGCTGGCATTGCTGGTAGTGACCTCATCTGGAAAAGTTTTCTTGACTTTGAATTCAGTTGTGTAAATCTTGGTTTGCTTGTTCTTATTTTCTATCTCTGTAATGACAAGTGACATCTTTTTATGTACTCTGGCTGTAAAGATCCCTTGTGTCTGCTGCGGGATGTGTGATGCTGCTTTGCTGTGGTGCGTTATCGGGGCGTGAGTGACAAGAAATAGTTTCCTTTTTTAAAACTGCCTCAAACCACCATCTCCTCAGTGCTGGAGGTTTTATTTGTGTGTTGTGTGGTACCACAGGAGCTCCTGCAATGCTCCTTCCATTTGTGGATCATGTCACGCTGGTGGCAGTCATTTCCGAGAAGGATTTCTTGGCCCTTTGTAATTCATGGAGCTTTCTTTGCTCTTCAGATGATCTTAAAGAGTAAACATTAAACCTGCATAATAAAAATAAAAGGAGTACTGTGGAGTGTGCCAAGAGAGAAAGACAAGCTGCAAGTGCTAAAGAAACCTAATGCAGTTATTCCTGAGAACCCGTAATTTTTAATTTCCAGCAGTGTATCCATCCTGCTAGTCCTGCTCCGAGCTGGACGGGGACTCTGGTTTTAGCAAGAGGTCCAAGGGTACTGTCTGGGTCTGCGCATTGCGTGTCAGGTGTTGAAAATAGTGACAATAGCAGTTCAGTAATTTAAATGTTTTATTTATTTTAATTCAGTAACTTGACATTTTCAAGTCCATTCTGTTTGGTTTGGTTTTTTCTCAGTCTCGTACCTCCCTAGAGGAAGGAAAGGTGACCGTTTTGTACTAAATTGTAAACTAATGTGCTTGTTTAAAATAAATGGCAAACGTTTGGGCAAAGTGATGCGTTTTGGCTTTTTATTTGTATTTTCAAGTTCTTTTTAGCTAAACTGTATTACAGGGATAGCTTGTGTGCCAGTCCATTCCAAACCATATTCGTCGTTTGATGTAGGTGCTTAATTCTGAAAAGTACCAGGAACAGGTAAACTTTCACTCCGTTTCTTTCACTGTTATCCCATAACTTTATCAAATGTCAGATGTTTGCAGCAGTGATGGAAAAAATGATGTTTTCTGACCAATTATTTGCACATGCACAGATCTTCCTTTCCCTTAAGCCTGAGCATCCTTCTCTGGCTGGGATGGTACTGACCCCCCCTGAATCTGAATCTTTCTGCTTCCCAATCTTCCTGCAGCTTCTGACATCCGCAGTGCCACCGAGGAGGTGGGATGGGTGACTTGTTAAAAATATCAGCTACCCACAGAAGTACTCCCAAGATATTTTTAGAAAACAATAAAATTTCTAAACCTGTAGATAAAGTCCTTTGAAGTTTGGCACTGCAACTGACTTCTCCAGAGAAATGCGTGTTTCCTGGCTGGCCTGCGACCTTTTGTGGAAACCTGCGAGATGGTGCCACAGCACGAGTGACCCATGGGGCTGCGCAGGGCTGGTGTGTGCCTTTGGCGTTGCTGAGGGGGACACTGGCCACTGCCCTCTGTCCTGCAAAGCCACAACTGCCACAGCCCTGCCATGTGCACGGGGGAACAGCCGCCACCGCACGCACTTTCTTAAACTGCTTCCTTAGAGGATCAGACTAAAAATCCACTTATAAAACCGAGCTTAAAAGAGACTCTGTGGATCATCGCCTGTCCCCTCCAGAAGCTGTTGGTGGCCCTGGGCAGGGTGGAGGTGCCGCAGTGCTGCTGGTGCTGGCTGTGCCCAGCAGGACTAGCTGTGGTCCCCAGCATGACACCAGCATCGTACGGGTGATGCTTCAGCAGTGCTCTGCCCGTCCCCCAGCTGTGCTCCAGCCCAGTAGGGACATTATTTGGGGACCCCTGATCCTCGTCCCCAAAATGTGTTATTTTCCAACTGTACAGGTCTGAGCTCTCTCCTAGACCAGGACCTGTCCCCCAGCCAGAGGAACCATCGGGGGGGACAGTCCTGACCCAGCCGCAGCCCCCCCAGCCCCACGCCGAGCAGGCTCCAGCGTGGGTAGGAAGGCAGCCTGGCACCCAGGGGTGCTCAGCAGCAGTGTGGAGCCAGTGCAGGTGCCACGAATTTGGGGCTCTCAGAGGCTTGGCACGGGGTCTGCTCCCCAGCTGCCCCCCACGGGCGGGCGAAAGTCCCTGTGCTGCCGTCCGGCAGGAACATATGTGTGTTTGGAGGCTCCCGCCCCTAAGCTGCTTTTATTAATTTGTAATCCCCCGCGAGCAGGAGGTAAAGGGATTCAGGGGGATTAACGGGCTCATAGTAACAACCACAATTATCAGCTCCGGCTGCCTGTGGCAGGGGATGCACACACGCACGGGGCTGTCCACCCGGCACGGACACGCGTGGGGCTGTGCACCCCGGCACGGACATGCACAAGCACATGGATGTGTGTCCACACACCCCAACACCTCTGCACACGCAGGTGTAAAACTACCCACGGAACGGAGCACAAGCACGCAGTACAGACACAGACACACACCTGTGTGCACGCGCACAGACACCTGCACACCCCACTTGCACACCCACACGGACACACCACCTGGCACACCCCCCTCCCATGCAAAATCGTACAAACACAAACTGTGACCAAACAAGTACCCACCCGTGCACCCACACACCCGCACACACAGCCCCGTGCGTGCACCCCCCGCACGCCTGTGTGCCCACCCGTGCTCCTGCACACACACACACACCCCCCCTCACACACATGGAAATACACCCAGGCACACACACAGTCCATGTCCCGCTCCGTCCTCAATTAGTGCAATTAACCTCCGCCAGCCGCTGAGATCCACGGGTCACACACGAGTCCTCACCCCGTTACCTCTCCGCTCTCATTAACTAATTAATTAGTGGAGGGCGACGAACCCCCCCCCTCTCCCCACGGTTGGCTTCGGGGGACACCCTCCCCGCGGGGACAAACGAAATCCGGGCACGGGGATGGGCGGGGGGCGGCCGGTCCCGGGGGGAGGATCCCCCCGACGGTGACTCCCTCCCCTCCCGGACGCGGCAGCCGCGGTCACGCGTGGGACGTGGGGGGGAGCCAGTGCCCCCTCCCCTCCCGCTGTTGTGATGCTAACGAGCCCCGCGGTGCAGCGCGGCCCAGCTGCGGCCCGGCCCGACGGCGCGGTGCCGCCCCCTGCCCGCCCC
>VZTO01010493.1:0-11357 GCA_013400615.1 Syrrhaptes paradoxus | reverse complement strand
CCCCCCCCGCGGCCCCCCCCGTGCCGCTCCCTGCGCTCCCTCCGCGCCGCTCCGCCACTCCTCCGCAGCCACCCGCGCACCTCGGACGGCCCCCGCGGACGCCGCGATGTTGCTGGAGCGGGTCCGCGCCGGCTCGGAGAAGGCAGCGGAGCTCTGCCCCTTCCCGCGGAGCCCAGGTGAGGATGAGGGGGGCGCAAACTTCCGCGTCCCCCGGCGGAGGTGCCAGTGGCGGATCTGGGACCCTCCGGTGGGAGCGGGGCCGGTCGGGCCTCTGCCTGTGCCGGTTCCGCGCTCCCCAGGGCACCGTCGGGGGTCGGGGCTGGCTGTAGGGGAGAACGGGGGGGTCCGACGGCACCGAGGGGTCCGTCCCGGTCCATCCCGCCTGCCCCACGCTCGCTCTCGTTCTCTCCCGCCTCGTCCCCGACAGCAGAGCGCATCCCGCTGCCTCCTGCACCCCGGCGGCTCCAGCCCCGCGGCCGGTCCCGGAGCCCGTTTGGGTCCCGTCGGGTCGGGCTGAGGCTCCGCGCCCTCCCCCGGGGGAAACGCGGCTGGTCCCCGGGCTCACCCCCGCCCCAGCCCAGCCGGAGCTCTGCCCCGGGCCCCGCCGCTCCCCGCACAACGAGGGCAGGGGCGAAACGGGGAGTTGCTGCCCGCCGGGTCCCCCCCGACGGCGAACACGCCCTGCGCCGCCCCGCCCGGCTCCCACCCGGCTTTTTCTTCTCTTTGGAAAAAAACTCTCGTTAACTTCTGTCCTAAATGTTTTTTCCGCCCGTTTAACAAGCTGAGGCAGCGCTGTCGGGGCGGAACGGAACCGGGACACACCGTCCTGGGGTGTCCGGGGCGCCGGGGGAGCGGAGCCGAGGCTGGTGCCGGTGCGGAGCCGTCCCGGTTCTCCCCAGCACCGACCATGGCCGACGGGGGCTTAAAAACAAAACCAAGGAGGAGCGGGGGCGGGAGCCCCGCCGGTGTGCGGGGACCGGGGTGTCACCGGGAGCAGGACCGGCCCCGCGGGACCGGCAGCCCGCCGCCGTCGTTACCCCCGGTTCTGCCCCGGGCTCGCCGCCCGATTTCTCTTTCTGTGTCTGTCCTCCGCGGTTTTCCGCCGTGCGCTCAGGGCAGTCGCGGGAGTTGCGCGTTTAACGTCGTCCCTCAGGAGATGCTTTTGCTATCGGGGGGAAGCGGCGACACCCCCGAAAGAGAACTCCCGGTAGAAGGAACGACGAGAAAACGTCATTTTCCTCCAGGACGCGACGCCCGTTCACGGCCCCGCGGTCCTCGGCCGGGCTCCGTCGGGGCTGGGGGGGTAGTGGGAAGGGAGCAGCAGGGCTCACCGGGGCTTACCGGGGCCGGGCGGTGGCAGGACCGGGCGCGGGGGGGTTCTGTGCCGCCGCCGGGGTCCATCCGTTGGGTGCTTTNGCCGCCGGCTCGGCCCCCACCAGCCGCCGGCCTCGTCGGGGGCGGCCCCGCCCGGGTTTCGTTGCCGGGAGCCCCGGAGCCGTCGCCCTCCCGCCGTGACACACCGGGTCACGCGTGGGACGTGGGATGTGCCGCCGGCCCGGGGCGGGGGGGGATTAAATACAGCCCCCGCGATGCGCTCCCGGCCTCAGACCGGCACCGGCGGGGAGGGCCGGCGGCTAAAAATAACCCGCTTTAGCGAATTAAATCCGCGGCGCCGCGGGGGTGGCGGTAGCCCGAGGGGGGGACAACTGCCGCCGTGATTTGGGGGGGCCGCGGAGGGCCGGCGGGGGGGAGCGCGGCAGTTCCGCACCCCGGGCCGGCCTCGGCAGTGACGGGGTGGGCTGAGCCCGCGCCCCGCGCAAGATGCGCCGGTGGCCGCGGCCCGACTGAGGGAGCGGCGCTGCCGCGGCCCGCGGAGCCGCCATGCAGCGTAAGAACCGCGGCCGGGACCGGGCCGGGAGCTCGCGGGGCTGGGCCGGGTCACCGGGCCCGGGGCTGGGCCGTGGTTCGGTCCTTCCCGGGCAGCCCGGGGCCGCTGCTGTTGGAGTTGCCGTTATCGGGGTTATTTGTGTGGACGCGGTGAATTGTTGAGGAGACGATTATCACCTCTGCCCACAGCTGTACATCTCTATATATCTATATATAGTTATCTTAGGTGTATCTAGCTGTATCTATACAGCCGTGTCTCTCTATCTCTCCGTCTGTATCTGTACCGATACATCCATATTTATGTACCTCTATATCCACATTTTTACCTACCTATAACTATATACCGGTATCTATATATTTATGTCTATATATCTGCACACTTTCGTTTTCCATCTGCTGTATCTGTTTATTTTTATACCTCTGTTTCTCTAGATCTCTAGCCTTATATCATCTCTTTCTATATCATCTCTGTCGGTGTCTGCAGGGCGACAGGATAAGCCTACAGCGTTTTTATTTTCAGTGCAGTTCTCATAATTTTTGGCACTTTCTTTCCCCTTCCTGCCCGGGCTACCCCGCCGTTATTTGCAGGGGAATTTTGGAATTGTAGGAAAAGGAAAAAGACCCTGGAATAATTTCGTTGAAACTTTGCCCGCGGCTCGGCCGGTGGGTTAATTCCGTTCCCATCACTTCCCTTTTTGTTTTTCCTGGTACCCCCGGGCTCTTCTCCCGGAGTGTGCTGCCCGGGGATCACTCCCACGGCAAAGGCAGAGGCTTACGCGGCGTTGCGCCAACGAATTTGAACGAATACTAATTTTTTTCGGGCTGTTCCTCAGGCCACCCCCGGCTCCGCCGTCGGGCGGCAGCAATCCCGGTCGGCGGCAGGCCGGATGGGTCCCGGGCAGCGGCAGGGGGCTGCGTGGCTGTCGGTGCGGGGGCTGATGGGGTTTCCCTCCCCGCAGAGATCCCGCTGTGCGCCGGCTGCAACCAGCACATCGTGGACAGGTTCATCCTCAAGGTCCTGGATCGCCACTGGCACAGCAAGTGCCTGAAATGCTCCGACTGCCAGACGCAGCTGGCCGAGAAGTGCTTCAGCCGCGGGGACGGCGTCTACTGCAAGGAGGACTTCTTCAAGTGCGTGGGGACCGAGGGACGGGGGGCGGCCGGGGACCGGGGGACAAGGGGGGCAACAGTCCAGGTGGGTGGCAGCAGCGGCGCGACACGCGTGGGGTTCAGCACCGCGGCGGGTTCAGCACCGCGGACAGCGGCGCGGAGGGTTCAGCACCGCGGACAGCGCCGGGCCGGGGATCGCACCCCCCGCACTCAGCGGCCACCGCTTGTCCCCCCCCTCCCCTGCTCAGGCGCTTCGGGACGAAGTGTGCCGCCTGCCAGCAAGGCATCCCCCCGACCCAGGTGGTGCGGCGGGCGCAGGACTTCGTGTACCACCTGCACTGCTTCGCCTGCATCGTCTGCAAACGGCAGCTGGCCACCGGCGACGAGTTCTACCTCATGGAGGACAGCAGGCTGGTCTGCAAGGCAGACTACGAGACAGCCAAGCAGAGAGGTACCCCTTGCCCAATGCCTTACACCCCCCCGCCGAGGGTAACAGGGGCCCTCCTGTCCTCCGGGACACGCTCATGCGGCAGTAGGGAGGGTGCGGGGAGCATCTGCCGTCAGCGGGGGGCTGGAGGGAGGACGGGGGGTCCCACGTCCCCGGGAACACTCCGTGGTAATTTCACCTCTAATTTACACCGTGTTGTCAGAGGCTGAGTCCACGGCCAAGAGGCCCCGCACCACCATCACGGCCAAGCAGCTGGAAACCCTCAAAAACGCTTATAACAACTCGCCCAAGCCGGCGCGGCACGTCCGGGAGCAACTTTCATCCGAGACGGGGCTGGACATGCGGGTGGTGCAGGTGAGACGGGGCGGCCCTCGGCCCCCCCAACCCCCCTGGTCTGCACGGGCCGTGGGACAGGAGCCGGTCCCGCAGAGAGGGAGCTCCCCGAGTCCCCCCTCTTTGCAGGTCTGGTTCCAGAACCGCCGGGCCAAGGAGAAACGGCTGAAGAAGGATGCGGGGAGGCAGAGGTGGGGTCAGTACTTCAGGAACATGAAACGGTCCCGGGGGACCTCCAAGTCGGACAAGGACAGCATCCAGGAGGAGGGGCCCGACAGCGATGCCGAGGTCTCCTTCACAGGTGGGTCTGCGGAGCCCCGCTCCCCGCCGGGGCTTTGCCGGGTGCGGTCTGTGCCCCCCCTCCTCGTGGTGCCTAGGCTCCTTTCACCCCCTCGATGCTGCCTTGATAATTTTTGAGCCGTAATATAACGAGTGGAACGAAGTGTCGGAGGCGGGAGAGGCGCAGAGCTGCGGGATTCACCGCGGTGCGGCCCCGGCTGCGCAGTGCGGGCAGGGCTGGGGCTGGGGGGGGGCTGGAGCCGTGGCCGAGGAACTGGAGGGGACTCCGCTCTCCCTGTGGGGGGCTGTGTCAGGTCCGGAAAGGTGCAGGGAGGGCAGGGAGAGCATCCTGGGTGGGTGCTGCGGATGGAAGAGCCGCTGCTCGTATCCAGACTTCTCAAGGGACTCAGAAATACAAAAACCAGAGAGTTCAGAGTCACTGAAAATATCACTGAGAAGTATGCAGAATTTTTTTTTTTCATCCTATTGAGGGTTGGTTTTATTCGCATAGTTACCAGTTAGGATTGCTGTCCCAGCTCTGTGGGAGCTGTCAGCTCTGTGCTGTAAAATGCGATCGCTGCGTGTTACAGGAGGTTTCTGCATCGCATGGTCCCATTTTTGGAGTAGAGATTTCTGTCGATAAACCCAGGGACAGAGCTACNGAAGTATGCAGAATTTTTTTTTTTCATCCTATTGAGGGTTGGTTTTATTCGCATAGTTACCAGTTAGGATTGCTGTCCCAGCTCTGTGGGAGCTGTCAGCTCTGTGCTGTAAAATGCGATCACTGCGTGTTACAGGAGGTTTCTACATTGCATGGTCCCATTTTTGGAGCAGAGATTTCTGTCGATAAACTCAGGGACAGAGCTATGCCAGCTCTTGCCCTCTGCAGCCTCATCCCAGCCCCAGGGCACCCGCTGCAGGAGCAGGACACGGCCCCGTCCCGGGTGGGGAGGTTGGGGTGGCAGCGCTGCGTGGGGACACATTCTGCCAGCCCCAGGGCCGAGTGGCCTTTGCTGAGCTTCCCTGGTCTGTGCTGCTGCAGCAGCCAAATGTGTCTCTGCGTGTGTTTGTGTTGTTTTTAGGAACTCGGGAGAGAAGCTGAAATGCAGAACTGTGTACATATTTACACAGACGTGGCTATAGTGCACGTGTGTTTATACACACACAGCTTTGCACCCCAGCTCTTCTCCCCTCTTCCTAAAAACAATTTGATTTTCAAGTCTGTTTATACACACTGTGCATCAGCGTCATTAAATATGAATGTTCTATAAATAATAACTAAAAAATCTTCAACAATTATTGACAGCTTGATGCCACGAACCAGTTGGTATCCCAGGCAACTGAGCAGCTCTCATTGTCCACACAGCCCCTAACAAGCACAAAAATTTTTTACTGAAAACTTAAAAAATACCGCCCATTTTTCAGAAGTGTTTTTAAGCTGTACAGGTACATTTCATTAGCATGTTCCTGAGCAGACAAATACTTATGAGATTTAATTATTTTTTTTTCTGAGCAAAGGAGAGTTTTTCTTACATCAGTGAGTGTTCAGTTTGCTCCTAAAAATAATATCAAAATTCAAAACAAACCTCAAACCAAACAGAAATGCAGAATGAAATGTGGAAAGACATTGAGCTCACATTCCCCTTTAAAGGATTATTTTTAAACCACAGTCTTATATTTTAATATGCAATTTTCATGCATATTTTAAAAATCCAAAATGTACTAGATGTGTGTACTCGGAAAAAAATAATAATCCCGTGGCCTTCTATGAAGATCTGTCAACAAGGACGGGAATAATAAGGAATTACAAGTGGCAAGTGCGTGGCTGCTCAGCCCCCCTCCATCTAATAATTTATACCCAGAGCTTGCAGGAGTCCCCGTGCGACCGCTGCCAGCGTGGCCATTGCTCTCCCAGTAAAACCAGTCCATTTCCCTTTCAGATGAGCCCTCTATGTCGGAGATGAGCCATTCCAATGGGATTTACAGCAATCTGAGTGAAGCGTCCCCCGCTCTGGGGAGACAGGCTGGGACCAACGGGAGCTTTGCTCTGGATCACAGCGGCATCCCCGCTCAGGACCAGTACCACGACCTGCGATCCACCAGCCCCTACGGGATACCCCAGTCACCAGCTTCCTTGCAAGCGCTGCCAGGCCACCAGCCTTTAATCTCCAGCTTGGTTTACCCCGACAACGGCTTGGGCATCATGGGACAAAGCGGACAAGGGGTGCCTCAGTCCATGCGGGTCCTGGCCGGGAACGGGCCCAGCTCTGACCTCTCCACCGGCAGCAGCGGGGGGTACCCGGATTTCCCCGCCAGCCCGGCCTCTTGGCTGGATGAAGTCGACCACGCTCAGTTTTGATAGAGGGTCGATCACTGTGGGAAGGGAAAGGACTCGGTGCTGTTAAACGTGATCTACTCTTGGACATAAAGGAGGGACCAGCTGGGGCTGTGGAGCGGGGCAGGAAACGGTGGTGACATGGAGAGAGCGGACGTGCTTTTGGAGGGTGACCCAGTGGTGGGCTGGCAGAGGACGGTGGGCAGAGGCACCGCAGCGATACGGAGCGTCCAAACAGAACTGATTCTTGTGTCTTTACTGAACACCAAGACTTGTGCTTTACAGATTTGATATGAGGTATTTTGCTTTCTGTTGTCAGTGCATTCTCCAACGCAACGATGTGCTTCATCACCCATCCACACCGAAACCTTTGAAAGAGAAAATAAAGTCCTCATCCACGGTAAAAGGTGTGACAATGTCTATATTTCTATAGGAGAAATGTTAATAGTGACTCACTTCAGAAATCCATGGTAGAAAACTTCTCTGTTCTTCCAGCAGATTTTTTAAAAAGCGCACTGATGCGGTACGTTTAGTTTTATTTTGAATTTACGTTACCTTTTCTAAAATGAATTGCTCTTTAATATGCCAATCATTTATCAACAACCCCTTTCCTTTGTAAAATGAAAATCATATGTTAATTCTGCTTCTCCTCTTTTTAATTTGTAGGTTGCTAGTTTTATTCTTCCACAGGAGCATTGAACCGTGACTAGATGTGTTTATTACCAGATAACGACACTTTTATCACGAGGTCAAGAGGTGATTTTTCTTGACCCAGGAACACTAGGGGCTCTGGGTTGTGAATCTCACGCTTTTCTTTCAAATTCCTTTGCAATAATTTTACTGCAAAGTGTCTCAAAAATCACCCTGATGTCTTGTTGCCAAATACCTTCGGGGGGGTCTCTCAGTGGGGGTTTGGGTTGGTTAATTCAGGCCCTTCTCCGGGCACCGCCGGGAGCGTGTCGCAGCCAGCACACGCGTTCCTGGGGGCACTCCTCTGTTCCAGGCATTTGTGTATTTCTGCAGATATAGTGCGAGCTGATTGTGAGGAAAGGCAAGACAATATGTATAATGTTATCTGTAAAAAAATTATGGAATTAACTGTAGATTATGTGAATGTCCAGTGTCTTTTATTTATATTCTCGCTTTCTCTCTGATGATCAAATAGTTCAAGATTACAAATAAATTTGTCAGCTAAACTTTAAATAGTCTTTCACTAAATTAACATCAAAAGCATTGATATAGGTAAATAAATTACATTTGCCTACATAAATAAACTATGTATTTTCATGCATATTTTTAAAATACTGAAATGAAAAGTAGAAGCCCTCAAAACTCAACATCACGATTCAACAAAGTGCTGAAACACGCTCTTCCCTTTAAACACAGGAGCAACCCCTCCGATGTAAAAATGCTTTGAGAAGCAGAAACAAAAAATGAGAGTTCTGGAGGCTGGAAGCCCTTGGGAGATCCCAACAGTGCTGCTCTGTGCATGCACAGGCTTTGGTCGTGGTCAAGCTGGTTTTGACAGGTCACGGGTATTTTTCAGCAATCGTTCCAAAGGCAGGAATACGTCAGGCAGAGATCTGTGCTGATGAAGCAAGAGAAAATGTCAGAGTCAGGTATTGTCTGTCTGTGGATAGAAAGTTGTGTCATGAAACACTAAAAGTCAGATATCGGAATATTTCAAAGGGAAATCAGAAAGAAAATAAAAAAATGCCCCTAAGGAATGAGGCTTGTCTGAAGCGAAGCCTTGCTGAAGTCTCCGATTTAAGAACTGGACAGGAGACACTTTGTACAGCTCAGGGACTTTGAGACCCTCACTCCCCTGGGAAGTTGGGAATATTTGTACCGTGTGTCAAGCACCTTTGAGAGTGTGAATCTGAGCCCTTCAGCCGGGGGCAGCTGCTTCTGGACCCATCCCCGTGGGCGATGCCCTGGCACACGCTGTCCTGTGCTTTGCAGGGGACCCCAGGGGAAGGAGGGAAGAGCTGTGCCGTCCCCGGGAGGCTGCCAGCACCCCGGCACGGCGCCGGCACCTGAGGACTCACCAGCTGTCAGGCGGCAGCACCTGGCGGGTCCAGGCTTTTATTCCTTTCCTTGTCTAAAGGACACACCACTGCTGCTGGAGCGGGGTGACGTGTCTCTGTCTCTGCTCTTTAGCTATCGTCACCTGTGTGGGGGGACATGTGCTTGCCACAACATGTGGCTGTCACCCTCTGGGCCTTTGCTCAGGGAGGGTGGGACACAGGTCTCCAGAAGCGAGCAGGTATCGACAATATTTGCAGGAAGATTTAGATTTGCAAAATACTCATCCACCCCAGCACTGCGTAAGCATCTGTACAGCTTTGCTCCCTCTTGTTACACACGCAGGAACCGTGTCTGGTTTCTGCTCACGGGGAGCTCTCGGGAGCGATGGTGCAAACTCTGCAGATGCCCCTTGCCCTGGGACACTGCTCACAGCACACACAGCGCCCTGGGTGCTGCTGTTACTGGGATAAAGCATTAAAAAACCCAAAGCAAAACAGGGACAAACATCCTGCCCTAGAGCTGCACTATTCACTCATTGGAGAAACTCTCCCTGTCCCAGGAGAGCCAGCCCACGGGCAGGGCAGGGAGCAGCCCCACTGCGTGACACCGTGGGGCTTTGGGGGTGAGAACACCGCGGCAGTTGGGACCCGGGGGTGACATGTGCCAATTTGCTGGTGTCTCTGCTCCCAGGGGATTTTGCAGATGGCTGAAGCTGTGTCTCCTGCAGCCCAGGCAGAAATTTGCCTCCGGGTAGCAAGAGCTTGGAGCTGGTTCTTCTTCCTTCCCCAGAATAAAGAGCCAACTGTTGCTGCGAGCCCGCAGGCACACAGCAAGGACATTTCTCATTGAAATTTATGGAGCAATTAGAAAATTATGGGATTTTAAAAAGCAGATTACAAAACTTCACCCAAACAGAAAACAAGAGTTTGTGTTTTCAAGAATTTCGTGGTTTCTCTTCTCTTGCCCTAGGATCTAGAGACCCCCCCCACCAAACCTGGGAAAGTGTTTTGCATCAAAGCATCTTGGAAGTTCAGGTATAAATAATATTTTCCTACAAAAGACTAAAAAAGTCTCTAAAAGACTCTTATTTCCTAAAAAAAGAAGGAAATAAGAACAGAAAAACAGAAATATATTTGATTTTAGGCTAATGCTGCTGTTATAACCCCACAGCCTAGAAACTGCAGCAACTGAACCTGTATTTTCTGGATCTTCTTTTCATTGTTTCCCTCCCAGCAAATAACGGGCGCTGTTGTTCCTCTCACTCTGGGAACTCCCAGCCGATGGCTGAATCTAAGAAAGGAGGAAATGCAAATTCCCCCCTCTGCCTTTGTGCTTGGCTCTGAAAAGCAGAACGGGCTGGAAGCTGCCGGCGCTTGTGCTCATCTGAACAGGGAGCAGAGCTCCGCGAACATCCTGATATAAAATCCAGGGATTGCATTTCAGCCTCTCCTCTCGGGGCTGGGGCTCGGGGATGCCATTAATATAAATGCTTTCTTCCCGTTAAAAAGAAAACCAATTTGAAAGAAGCAAATAAAACGAACACTATCCCACTGACTGACAGCTTGTAAAACCCAAACAGAACGAGGCAGAGGGGTTTGCACTGCTCACTTTGCAGGTGACCTTTACAGCCTCGCTGATTTGCGTGAGTGCTGCCATGGGAGGCAGGACATTTTCTGTGCTCTCAGGGAGGAAAATCTAACACTTGATTTTTTTTTTTTTTCTGAACAGGATATTCATCTTTTAGAAGCAGTTGTGCCTAATCTTGCATTCCCTAGAGATGCAGGAAATTCTGAGATTTTTGTGTCAAACAGTAGAAGCAACTTATTTTTTTCTTATTTTGATTTCCTCTATGAGGCTGAGGAAAGCCAGCCCCTCGCTCCAGGAGGGACAGACACCACCTTATGCTTGGACCGTTCCTGCAATTTCTGCAGGGGTGTCAGCTCTGCGAGGGAACCCACTTCTCACCATGGCCAAGGCTGTGGGTGCTGGCGATGGGCAGTAACCCAACACCGCGAACCCGGCGGGAGCAGCGAGGGCAGCAGCAGCCGTGTGCCGGGAGAGCGGCCGATCCGCCTGGCTCTGCTCGAACAGCTCCTGGGGGAGCTGCACCTCGAGGGGCCGGTGTCAGCCCAGCGGGGATGGGGAACAAGGGTTTGTCCAGCCTGAGCCAGGGGAACGAGGTGGTGAAAGGGGGGTGTCCCCAGCTGGGGTCCTGGGGCTGGTATGGGGACAGCCTGCATCCCTGGGTACAGGGCTTGGGGACACCAGGGACCCTTCAGGGACTCCAGGGACCCTTTGGGGACATCAGTGGCCCTTTGGGGATGTGGCCCAGGTGTAACCCCTCATCCACAGGGTCAGGGAAGGTGGCTGGGGCCAGGTCATCCTTGAGGTCCCCTCTGGTGGCTTGTCCCAGGTGTGTTGGAGCATCCGTGGGTGTTCTCACCACCTCACATGTCCCACCCTGCGTCTCCCTGCCCGACCGAGGTCCGTGGAAACGAGGCAGGAAAGCCGAGCCCGGAGGATTTATACACTGGAATAACATTTAAAAGCAGCAAATGACTCTGTTAAAACCTGACAAGAAAACCAAGCTGGCGAAAATCTGCTGAGAAAAAAGCAAAGGTGTTTAAATTACGTCTTTTTTCTTTCCTTTCTGACATCTTTATGATGTGTGTAGGTGGGAGCGCGCTCTGCACGGAGCCACGCGTGCAGGCGTGTCTGCTGGCACACGGGCGCAGCGGCTGGGGAACGGAGCCTGGGGAAAACGGTGATTTAGGATGCAGGAAGCACGGCTTTTGTGCGCAGCGTTGTGCAGGCTGGGGATGAAAAATAATTTAATAGCCAAATACACAAGGCTTCTGGATTTGAATGAACTTCTCCCTGTTAGAACACAGTTTCTGCACAATATTTCCCTTGCAGGATACACATGTATATATGTGT